>OMLB01055530.1:103498-118268 GCA_900302555.1 Myripristis jacobus
CCAAGCCATATTTTGATAAGTTGTTATTTAAAGAGGACACAGCCATTTGAACCTCTGTGTTGCAATAATAACAAAGGCTGTAAAATCCAAAATGCATCATTGTACAGTAAAAGAACACGGGGCAAATTTATTTATTTATTTATTTATTTATTTATTTTACCATTGTGGTAGCTGTTCATTGCTGTTAGCAGCTGCTCTCTGTTTGATTTCCACTCTCAGTCTTCGGGACCAGTTGGCTGAATTGTACCAGGCCGTCTACTCCTCTGCAAATGTTGCACTGCTGCAGCAGTATGAGGATGTCATCCGCACTTTCATAAATCAAAGCATGGACTACAGACTAGAAAGTGAACAGCTGGAGAGCAGTTTGAAGCGGTAAGTACAAGTGTCTGAGCTTTTGAGGCAATAAAAGCTATATCGAACTGGACAGCATCAATATTTCAAGTCGGTCTGTGCAGGGAAAAAAATCAGTGAGTGTTTGTGGACCCATTGGCTGTGATTTTTAGTCAGAATTAATCACTTATTAATCACTATAGGTCATAGTTTGTGGCTTTGTCCTATGTAAGATTGATCTGGCAGAATATCTTTACTTTGTAAAATCCATTGATGATTGAACCTGAGGCACAAATTGTCTTGTTTGGTTGCTCATAAGCTTCTCTTGCATTGCACTATATTGCACAGCAAACCTTTATGTTCGGTTATGTTTTGTATGTTGATAGCAAGGAGTTTAATTCCTAAGAAATGGAGGGCTACAAGCACTCCTTGTTTAGGGAAATGGTCTCAGGGCTTTGTAGCAACATATCTAGTTTTAAAGAAAAACTTGAGAGTATATTGGGCCCAGTTATTAAAACACCCATACTCCTTTTGCTCTTCTTCGCCATATGCTTTCTCTTTAATGATAGACTCATTTAGGCTGAAATATTGATGTACACATTACTTTCAAGTCTGGCTTCTATTTTTGTGTATTTTTTTTGTCTTTGAATGTGGGGTGTATTTGTAAGTCTATTTGTAGATGTATTTTCTTTGTGTTGATTTTTTTTTATATACGAAAATCACTTGTAGTGCTTAGTGTTATGTAAACAGGCTTTACTGGCACACTAATGCAGCTAATCTAATGGAAATATTTTTGGTAATATTAAAGATCTAAAATGTTACCAACACTTACAAATTACCAAACTACCAATGATTGGGTTTAGAAATCTGAATATAATACTAGAGGCTTTAACTTAGAGTGTTTAAATTACAGTGAATATTGTTTTGATGTCTCTCCTCATTCATTTGTTACAGTGGTTACCGCATGAGTGATGTTGAGGTTGAACAACAGGAACTGTAAATACTTTTGATTGTGCTGCATGAAGGTTTAAGGAAGATGTGAATGGGATATTTTAATTACTTCCTCTTACATCTTTGAAGAAGTCTCTCTTTCAGCACCTTGAAACAGCACCTTGACAGCTAATGAAATTCTATGCCTACTCATGAAAACCAAAACAAAAGAAGGGCTTAAGCATGTAAGCATGTTTTTTTTTTTGTTTGTTTTGCTTTGTTTTGTTTAGTTTTTGTGACGTGAGAAAGGTGACATTCCACATTCAAGGAAGTAGACTGACTTAAATTTGTTGCCCTGCCAGTTCTTGTCATCCTCCTTAAAAGCAGAAATAATGCCCATTTATATTTATATTGCCACCAATATAAACTGAAATAAATAAAGGCGCCTTGAAACTACTTCTAAAAATATAACTTACCAGAGACTAATTATTTATTTTGAGATGTACAGTAAACACTGTGTGCCTCTGGAATGTGCTTTTCAAGGACCCTCCCTCCCTTGGCTCTGGTTGGTTTAGTTGCTCTTAGCTGATAAGCAAAGCGCTTACAGCTGCAGTGTATGTGCGAAGTCATTCAGCAAAGTAGATCTGACACATAGCTAATAGTTTTGGGTTTTTTTGCTTATTACAAGTCATCAGAGCAAATCCAGTTAAATATGGATTCTTGTTTTTTTGACCTGTTTCTGCCACACTTTGTCGGGTGACTTTCTGTTCACCTCCTTGACCACTGCTGGAGAAGTTACTCTGCTTCAGCAGCACAGAGACTCACGACACATAACTCTGTGTTCAAACAGAACCGAGGAGCTGAACAATAGTCAACTGGTAGAACTGGAGGACGATATACAGCGACAACTTGCCAAAACAGAAGAGAGCGTAAGAGACGAGGTGAGTGTGATACCAAGCACTGTTTACAGCGGAGTATTGCTTGTGTGATTATCATTCATAGATTAAATAATCATTTCATCAATACAATTCGATAAACTGTTTATTGTATAAACTTAAGTTGTTTTCAGAAAAGAAATGGCATATGGGGAAGTAGTGATTTATTTTCAATTTCTCCGTGATGTGAAGAGCACTTCACCCTGCAGCATTCTTCACTGCCTCTCCTTGTGTGCTACCTGCACATTTGTGACACAGAACACAGCAGCAGGTTACATGTTTCACAAAGAGCCTCTGTAAAGTCAGATGAAAGCCCCTCTTCAATGCCTGAGCCAATGGGCACTCGTAACTGCTTGGGTTTCACGTTTGCAGGAGCGTAAGAAAATGGAAGGAATCACGGCCGCCTTGCAGAGGAGGCATGAGAACGAGGTTGCAGACCTGCAGGCAACCGTGGACAGGCTGGTAAAGGTAGGTTTAAAGTGACAAATTGCAGGCTAATTTTTCTTTACCTCATTTTTCCACAGCAACATCATGATGTGGAGGGTGTGTACTGTTTTCTCACAGTATGAACAAGTGTGAAAAGAAGCCCACTGTACCTGACGAGTATAATAAATAAAGCCACTCTTATATGGGGAGTTTTATGTTTTGTTGTTGGGGGTGGCTAAACAACGTCACCATGCATGGCAAGGTTTTCTTTCTCAACTTTTCACTTTTTTTTTTTTAGATGACCTCCTTACACAGAACTACTCAAATAGCATCCTAGACTCTAGTATTTTCTTAAAACAGTTAATTGCATTGGCTTATCAGCAGCATCTTAAGTGTTTGATTAACAAAGTGCTCATGAAAATGTTTATACTCAAGATCCAGGAGGAATCTGAACTCAACCATTCAAAGGAGGAAGTTGTCAGACTGAACAGACAAATCAGTGATCTTACACAGGTATGTAAATCTTGGGAATAATTGTTACGCTATATAGTTAATTCCCATTCAAAGTGAATCATGCACACACTGCACAGCGTTGTTACGGTTATTCTGTGCCTCTTGTCAGGAAAACGAGCAGCTGCAGGGCTCTCTTCTGAAAGCCCAGACAAACATCGCCGTTCTGCACTCTGAGCTAGACAAGCTGAAGAACATGTACGCAGATCAGAAAGTCCAACATGAAAGGTGATGTATCATCTTAAGGCTGTGCTTTGCTGAGATCATGTCCAGTTTACATACAGCAGTAAATCCAAAGCATTACAGAAGGCAAAATATGTTGTTTGTATGTTGTTACAGAGAGAGTGATGACTTGAAGAGAATGGTGCTGGAGTACCAGTCTTACTCCACTCAGATTCAGATTCTTCAGTAAGTGTCTCTGCTAGTTAGTGTTCTCATTTTCCAGTGTGGGCAGGAATGTTTTAATGGATGTCAGTCGTGTGCATTGAGGATAACTTAGATACACACTTCGCCTGCATGTACACCACTATACCTGCATCAAACACTCTAGGATTCTGTTGCTGTTAAATGGAAGCATTGTATCTCCAAAATGTCAACTTGTAAGAAGCACAGAAAAACAGACTCGTCGTTTGCCTGACCACCAGACACTTAACAGTCTGTTCAATGCATTTCAAAATGGAGCTGTGCAAAAAACAATGGATGAAGTTTATACATTGAGATTATTTTTTGCGATATTGTATCAGTTCTCTAGCCCTTATTGATACATATCATTAATGCACTTAATTTTCATGGTATAAAATTACATTGGAGTGCACATTCAGTTTTGTGGCACCCTATTTATCATGTTTTATATTTTATCGGTCTACCCACTTATTATACAGTAGGATGTATTTTAAGCTCTGTTATACATTCTCAGTTCTCAGCCAGTTCTGAAGAGTATTGCAATGCACTGTGATACAAATCTAATCATGACGGATATGTTATATGTATTGTAGCGTGAGGTTCTTAGCAATAGCCAAACCTATCTGAGAGCATGCACTCATTCAGGTGAAGCTGAAAAAAAAAAAATGACAAAATGAGTCATGAGGTTTCCAAATAACAGACACTTGGCAATCCTGCTTTGTATACCCCACACATTGTATAAATTAAGATTAGCATCTGATTTGATTTCCTTGTTCACCCTGTCAGGGAAATGAACAAAAAACTGTATGACAGTAATGACGGCCTGCGCTCTGCATTAGCCAGTGAAGTTGTCGCAGCTAAAAGGAGGGTAAGTCCCTTGTCCGGAGGTGACACATTTCCTCATAGATACGGGCTCTGCATCAGATGAATGTGGACAGTAAATTGTTTTCATTGGTTCAAGTCTGAAAACTGTTTCCTCCATGACATTCAGCGCCCTCACCCCCATGTGTTTTATCTGCCAAACAGCTGTCTCCCCAAAATGAAATCCCAGCCAGGAGGATGAAGCCCCTCCATCAAAGCACACTCAACCACAGCAGGTATACAAAACCTTTCCACTCTCCTCTGAATCTCTGGATTGATATTGGGGTGTTAAATTGTCACAGCTGAAGCCAGAGTGTGTGTGTGTGTGTGTTTTGTTGCAGTGCAGAGCAGGATTCCAGCAAGTTGGACTACTCGCATGTGGCCAGCTGGGCTGATAGGTACCTGGACAGTGGAGTTACCCTGCCAATGGACACTGCTGAGAGCTCAGGCAGCGATTACGACAGCGATGACAGTATAAACTCGGTGGAAACTGTGCATCACAGTTACTCATACGTCCCATCTGATGTTGAGGTTAGCACTGCACCAGGCTCGCAAACAAAGTGAGACAATACCAATATGCTGCTAAGATGTGGAGAATTGAAATTGTTTCTGTAATTTTCCCCTCGCCTACATTACAGATATCTGACGTGAAATCTGAGGCTGCAGTGTCAGTTGCTCCTAGCAGATCCAGCTCATTCGCATCATCAATACGAAGACGTTTGTCTGCCTTTTCAACAAAGGTGAAAATCAGTAGCTTGTAATGCATGATGCTGTTTTTATAATTAATTGCACATTCTAAAGGAGATTCCATGTGAAATTGTCTGATTTTGTGTTGTTTGTCCCTTGGAACAAAGCCATCAGAATCAGACAGCATAGTAGAAAATGAGGAGCCTGCTCCAATGTACCGCCTGGTTTTAGCTGGAGATGCAGGAGCTGGAAAGTCGAGCTTTCTGCTTAGGCTGACGCTCAATGATTTTAGAGGAGACATTCAGACAACACTGGGTGAGCGCTATTGCAAACATCACATTCGTTTAACAAAACACTAATGAGATCTTTTGGGATGGCGGTTTGTTTTCAGACACTCTAATCTTAAAAACACCTGATATTTGATTCTCAGGGGTTGATTTTCAAATCAAGAAGATGCTGGTGGATGGAGAAAAAACTAGCCTCCAGATATGGGATACAGCCGGGCAAGAGAGGTACTGAATTGATTATCATGGTCATTGAAGAAGATGGAAAGGAACAAAGACAGTTCACTTGGCTACTTCAGTCATTATTTCTGGAAAAAAAATAAGAAACAGATCAAGACTGTCTTTCTGCAGATGTGTGGTTTTTAAATGAATTGGAAAACATTTTGGCCATTTGAAAGGGATGTATTTTCCTTTTTCTAATAACAGCGCACTATGTATGGAACATCACCTGTATTTGAATTCATATGAAGTACCAATACTTATGTTCTCAGTGTGAGTAGCTAAGGTTAGCTTCATACATGAGTTCCATAATTGGCCACAGCTAACTTGGCTAACTTGTTGAGGACATGGGCTCTCATTCATTTTGAACTGAGTTGTACCTCGCCCCTCTCCTTGACTCCTCTTTGGTGAGAGCAGGAACAACATACTGCTGTCACCTAAAAATATTTAACATGTGTTCATTTGGAAATCCAGGTGACGCTTGTTTAGCATGTATGTCGTCCTTGTTTTCCTGCAGGTTCCGCAGTATCGCCAGGTCTTATTTCCGTAAAGCTCATGGAGTCCTGTTGCTCTATGATGTTACTTCAGAAAGCAGTTTCCTTAATGTCAGAGCGTGGGTGGATCAGATTCAGGTAACTAATGGTGCATGACAAAAAAAAAAACTTGCCAAAAAAAAAAACATTAACAGGAGTGTAACAGTTCCCTTGGTTACACAGGAATCAACAGATGAGCACATCCCAATGTGTGTTATTGGAAACAAGGTGGACCTTCGGGACGAGCTGCCGGAGGGAAGCTGTGTGAGCGCTGTGCATGGGGAGAAGTTGGCCAAGGTGTGTTTATTTATCTCAGCCTGGCTAAAAACCTGTTTATAGAACCTCACTGCCTCCCGCTGGTGTCTAAATACATTTGAGGTCCATAAAACATTTCAGTCCTTCGCTTGCAGGCATACGGTGCCTTGTTCTGCGAAACGAGCGCCAAAGAGGGAACCAACGTTGTTGAAGCAGTGCTTCACCTGGCAAGGTAGGAGACCCACGACGGAGCTCGAGTTTCAGCATTCTTTTCTTCACCATCATTTTTTTTTTCACCACTTTCTTCTCCATTCTCCCACAGAGAAGTAAAGAAGAATGTCAAAGTGAGACGACAGTCAGATTCTCAGGTCAGACTGACTCCAACGAATCCAAAGAAGACTCTGAACAGCTGCTGTGGACTGTAGATACCAACTCTCGGCAGTGAAGCAGTGATACGATTTGATTTTGGCAAGAAGAGCTTTTAACTGTTGCACTACACTGTATACCAACCACTGCAAGGCCATTTCCTTATGTGTTTGTTTTTTAACCTTTTTAAATGTTTAACTCTAAAATGTTCAATATGTTTTGGTAAATGTTTTAAGGATGATTATTTGATTAAAATGAAGGTTTCTGATGTTGAAAAATCAGATGTACAAGTTATCGAACGCACAGTACAAATGGAATCATGCTTCCAGTTATATTCCTTTTAAAGATTTGTATTTATTTAGTGGTAAATGTAGTTTTATGGAATAAACAATATTTGCACATTGGTGGCACAATTTAGATAGAAAAATGATATTAAATGATTTCTTAAATCATAAGTATTGATTCTGTTGAAATGAATGCATATGGTTTTTTGTTTGTTTTTTGCCTCTATAAAGGGAGACCAGAGTCCTGTGATAGAAATGTAGATTTGATTTCTTCCAAAATACATAAAAACAGACAAGGGTTTTTCTTTGACATTTTTATTAAGCATTAATGTAAGCGATATGACACTGCAATTCTGACACATTCAGTATATGACAGCATATCTTATGGACACCTGACAAATACTTTGCAGCAGTTTTGATTTTTCATTGTGGATGTGGGCATAAATGCAGTGCAGAAATACAAGTAGTTATTCATTTTATTGCATGTATATTAAATTTACCAGTAGTCCAGTGGGTTTTTTTTTTTAAATGTGGGAATGAATAGGATTTTGTGATTATGAAAGTGTTGTTTACTAACATGAGTTTGTAGTTTGGCTACAGTACTCAATTTTTATATATATATATCTCATGTCCAGTTATGCTTTTTTTCTGTTATCAGAAAGTCTACAACTATTTTTTTTTCTTTACAAAAAAAGAATCCATTTCACAATTTAAAAAAAAGAAAAAAATTGGAAAGATTTGTGACTGTGCAAAACCTCTTATCTCATGGGACAGCATGAATGTCTGCTTGTATTGTGAATGTGTGCAATACTGGGATTATAGCCTCATTTTTTGATGGCCATATTATAAATACAACCCTTCAGTGAAGCATCATTACTCTACACTGTTACACAAATATAATTTAGGGGTCAGCACTGCTGCAGCTTTTGGCCATTTTTTCAGTGCACACCTCATCTCATGTCTTCACAGAATTCCTTTGAACTGAATCCATAAAGCGGAGCGGGGAAGATATTTCACCTCAGTCTTTCAGATGATGATGATGATGGTTTTTCCAGGGCTCTCTGCAGAAGATGTCAGTTTCTTGCAGTCAGAATGACTGACGTCACTAGGCTGCCCAAAGCCACCACCAGAGCACCAAGTAGAAACTTCCAGGAAATTCCCTGAAAGATCAAGCGGTCAAAATGCAGTCAGTTTTATTTTTCCTGATTAAAATGCATTTACATTTTAGTCAGTGACATTTTTGTCATGTGTTACCGATGGCTTCTTCTTAGAGGGAATGAGAAATGGTGCAACGTTGTCTCCAAGCATATTGGCAGGTTTAGCTTTCCATTGCTGGGTATCACTGCCTCCTGATTGCCTTTTGACGAGTTTAGACAGCTCGACGTGGATTGCCTGAGGAAAAGAGAGAAATTTTACCTGTAACAGTAAATAAGCGAAAAGACACTTGTCAAAAGATTTAATAGCGCCTCCCCTTGACAAAGTATGAAGTTGCAGTATTGAAATTGTCCAGCAGGTGGGAGTAGAGGTCTGAAATAGACACCTTGCAGAGGAGTCCAAACTGATTGATGGCCAGTGTTTGATTTAAAATAAATAAACAAGCCATCATAACTTCAAAAAATACCCTTTATTTTTTTTTTTTTGTTTAAATTAGATTCACCTCATGCTCAAAATTCAGTACAAACAGCAGCATCACATTTTACAGTTTTTCATAAGATCATCAGAGGTCATGTTCTTGAGCTGTCCTTGTTTGTAGTTGAGTACTGCAACTATAAATCATGTCTTTGTGTCATCAGCCACATACTGTACTACAGTATTTTCTCACAGCGCAGCTAAATAAGGTTTCTCCAAAGAATTTTATCCAGCATTGAGACAAGGGTGTAATTACCAAGGCAGCAGATATTTTCGTTTTGTCTAGACACATGCATGGCTGTGGCAGTGCGCTCTATAGGTCAGGTCAAGTGCAGTACAGGCAACAAAGTGGGTTGAAAACAGCAGATGCCATGCCAAGTGTATTCCTCGGAAAGGATAAAAGGGAAAATACTAATTTGAATCCAGCCTGCAGTGGGTCTAATCGGGTTTCCAGTGAATAACATCTGGTGGTCATAGACTGAGATTACTGATGTCTGTTTTTGCTGTGATGAGCAGTTCTCCAGAGGGACATTCTGGATAGTTCTTATAATTACACGGCGTAGAGCATATAATGATGATCCAGTCTACCTCTTAACCTAGTCGTCTTTACTCCCAGCAAGCCATTCTACCGATAGCGACAGCATTTACTCGGTGTCTTCATTATCTCAGCCCAGGACTCCTCAGACAACTGTGAGCAGCCGGAGGATCTGGCAGACTACAAGATCCACACGAGCAAGACAGAACAGGCCCTCAAAGGAGCAACAGAAATCACCACGATCACAGGCACCTCCAGTGGCTGAGGTTAATGTGCTTGAACAGTTTCGTTTCACCTCTCTAAACTTACCCGCTGCACTGCAAAAAAAAAAAAAAAATCTCCATCTTAACAAGTCATTTACTTTCATATCCATCTTGTTTGTAATAATCTTGTTTTCCTTGAAACAATGTAAAAAAATCTGCCAGTGGTAGATAATACCATTTGTTTCCTGTGCAGTGTCACTTTTTTTCTGGAAACAAGTATAAAAAATGTTCAAGCAAGGCAGAATAAGGCAGATCAGCTGCTAGTATCACAACTGATTTAAGGAAATTCTGGAAACAAGTTGATTAGCAGTGGATTATCTCATCCCACTGGCAGATTCTTTCCCCCCAGCTAATTTAAAGAAAAACACTGATTATTAGACTGAATGACTGGTAAATATTGAGATTTTTTTTTAAGGCAGTGCTAGCCCAAGGTTTATTGTTGTAATGGAGCAGAGGCGGCGCCCATCGCTTTGAATCCTCACACAATTTTCGAACCTTTCTGTGCATCGATGTGTGCACAAATCAGTTGTAAACTACGATAACACACAAGTCATTCATTTTGTCACAAGTATAGGTAAAGACGTTTCAAATTGATATTTAACAGCAGGATAATACTCCAACAACGCATGGCACCAATGCAAGTTCTGGAAGCGCTGATTTTGACTGATAAAAGAGAAGCACCAGCTCTACCTACTCATGTAAATGACCTTTGCACTGTGTGTGAGGCAGGGATGAAAATCACAGGCAGATTTAGAGGAGAGGTGCTGAGGAGACAGACGCCATCACCCACACAGTCTCACCTTGGTTGCAGGCTCCAGTTTCAAGGCCTTTTTTAGTATCTCCATCGCCTCTTTATACTCACCCTTGTCTGACAGGAGCTGAAAAGGAGATTGCAAAACCCATCAGCATGAGCAACACTGGAGGACCCATAAATCATAACCCGCAGAGGCCAGATAGCAATAATGTTAGACGATACTTACATCTAGTTCCATACTCAACAAATTCCTTTCCAGAGACTCTCCAAGAAGAAAAAAAAAAGTCCTTTACTTCAAATTAAAGCTCCGATGGGATGGAATGGTTGAGTTGCAGTGAGTGTGCATCACAATTATGGATGGACTGAAGAAATTAGCTTTAAAAAGCAGTTTCCTGTTGGTCCAATATCATCTTTAATGTTGATATTTACCTGACTGTCACATTGGCACTTGTGAGACTTTTTTTTCTAGGTCTGTCACTTCAAGATTCAGGGCTTTATTGTCATATGCAGAAATAAACAAGTTATCAGTGCAATGAAGTTCTTGCTGTGTCTCTATCCTGGTGCTGTCAACATTAAATATATATCTATAATATACTAAAAATGAAGTTATATGAAGTAAAATAAGACACAAAGAGATGTCAGCTGCAGTGCGCGCTATCTTGAGATCTTAACATATCAACGTCACATAACACAACTGCCAATTAGCAACAGAATAAAACTAACATGGTCTTTTGCGTAACAAAAAAAAATCGAGCTGTGAATTAATTAAAACACATTAGCTAATTAATCCCACAATTTGCTATGACTAATTGTGTTTAATTGCATGGCTATTAAACATGGATGGATATTATATTTTCACTTCAAACATAAAGTAACTGTATTAGTTATTCTTGGCCCATTTCCTGATTTTTAATGGTTGTGTTTGAGGCTTAATAGCTTTTGTATTTTACATCACACAGCCATAAATGATGTCTTCCCGCTAAAGAAGACTGCATACCATTAATTTCCACCACCATCAAAAATCCAGTAACCACATTAACATGAAAAACAATATATATCTTAAGATAGGCATATCTGAAAAAGCTGAACTTGTTTTGCACCTGCATTTGTATTTTTGAAAAAATGCACCTCAGTGTCAGCTGATGGATGCATTAAAATGTTAAATGCATGTGTTGCATTTAGCATTGGGTCCTGGGTATTGATCTCCCATTTTTAATTTTTAATGCATGATCATAGGAATGTCTCCATCTGTGTATTTCATCAGTTCATCTTAATCAGTGTTTTACTCTACTTAATTGTATCCTATTTCATCTTATTTTATTTTTTTTATTTATACATTATGTATTTTACATTGTTTTATGTCCCTTCTGATGTTTGCTGTTGTCAGTGTTGATATGTAACATCTTTTATTAAATTATGCTGCAAGCCAAATTTCCCTCAGGGTAGCAATAAGGTATGAGCTGGATATTATTACGGGCCTTAAAAAAACAAAACACATTGGTGCATCCCTAATCACAGCAGTGATGTGGGCTCACCTTTCCTGCCCTGAACAGGGCCTTGACGTTATTTGGTTCGAGGATCAGCACATCCTTGCTGGTGTGCAGCGCATCGCCGTACTGCTCCAGTTTGAGCTGAGCAGTGGCCAGGTTGTTCAGACACTTCACCCGGTAGTCCTGCACCTCCTCTTCCTCCACCACCACCACCCCGGCACTGTTACCATCTACGAGGAAACCAGGGTCTGTGTCAGGGATGTTTCATGTTGAACTTCAGCTGCACTAAACAACTACAAAGAGCATTGCCCGGGTATTTGATGTATCTGGTGGAGCCATGACAACAGTGTGAGCTTATTGTTAAAAATCTTCTAATACCGAGGTGTTGAATTTGATACGTTGCAGTCGGTGTTCGTTGCAGTCAACACCAAAAATGAGCCCTGATAAATAAAAATCAGTGAGGATTTGTTTGCATAAGGGAGAACACACCTGGAAAATGGTTATTGAAGACCTTGTGGGATATAATAAACGACCACAACACCTTCAAAGAGGAAGTCCCTTTGGATGTCATTACAAGCAGAGTGCATCTGCTGTTGTCTATTACACCATTGTGTAACTGCCCTGATCTCCTCACCAAATCATGGTACATAAAACTACAAAGTAATTTTATATATGACCCTAGGCATGATGAGGCAATAACTGCTTAAATATCCCAGGGAGAATATGCTTTTATTACAGTTGACCTCTTCAACTTTGTCATTGCTGTGCAGCAAAGCTTTGTTCAAACCCACAGAACTTTATTTCACATTCTAGTGGACATCCCAAGGTTGGCAAAGGTACCAAACATATCCTGCTACATTATAGAGAAATGTCTATAAAATTATGCACAAGTCATCTAGATATTTGATGCAATTTGATGTATTTGATGTAATCCTGCAGCCACTCAATATATCATAAGTGTGATGTAGCTTCAGCATCGCAACCAGTAAACACAGACTATACATGCAACATTGTCATAAAATATGGAAAATCACATGTTTTTTTATAACTTTGAAGCTCCTTCAGTGGCTCAGCGGGTTAATATCTGGCAGGTATTCAAGTGCTTCACACTGATAATTGCCTATATTTCAAAGCAAGTAAAACCTAAAAGAATGCAATAACCTGTCATTTTTATGCGTGTGTGTGCACAGTTATGCCTGATTAGTTATTCCAATAATAAATGGCTACATGACAGCACACCCTTGCTGGTCTGCAGCACCACCTCATTATATATTGGAGATGCAATGGTGTAGAATAAAAGTATATATTGTGTATGTAATATAAGTGCTATAGGGCTACAGTGCAGGACTCATATGATGCTGTTTTTGCTTAATTTGTTTTCTGATTATCTCCTCATCCACTAAATATATGATACTGATGCCAGATCTGCTCCCTTCAGTGCCACAGTGAATTCAACCATGGGTCCATCATCATTGATACATTATGAAGCAGCCCATGCTCCTCTCTTCACTTGTTCAGTGAAATTTCCCTCTTGGGTCCATCCTGCCTCTTCAGTGATTAAAATGATTAAGGAGGTGGAAATAATATGAAAGTTGATTAGTTCTGATTATCCAAAGAGTTAAGCGAAAACATTTTTTTGTGGCACTCATCTCAGATAGATTTGGCTCTGCATCATGATAGCATGATTAGTGCGGCGATACACTAGCGGAGAGCACACGGCTATTATGTCATTCTGAGCTGAAAATGTGCAAATGTTTTCTCTGCGGCGTGCGTGTAACATGTGTTTAGGGTGAGAATGAGACAGGGTGGCGATGCCAAACTAGGGCTGTTTGTGTTTTGTGTGCGTGTGTGTCTGTGTTGTATGTGGTTATTTGTGGGGTGTTTTTGTTTTTCATTTTAACTTTCAACTAAAATATGTAATTTTTCCATTTAAATGTTTTGTGTGTGTGTTTCTTTTTTATCATCCGGTGTAGAAAACATCCCAAAACGCTGAGAATCTGAAAATCCTTTCTATGCAGAGAGAGAGGCCTGTCAGCTGATTTGCCCTGAGTCAAATAATCGTTTTGGCTGGAGATTAAACGCTACCTTCTCACTTCAAGAATGAAGCGATCCAATCAGAACATGAAATCAGTTTTTATCCCTCCTGCCTCCGTTTGACTGACTCTTCAACTGCAGCAGATTTTATGTTATATCAGAAGAGCCAAGGGTTAACAAAGGGTTAATGATGGCAGCAGATGTACAGTTTCTCACATCAACTCTGCTACTACAAGCCTCCAAAGTGGAAGTTTTTACCAAGGGAGGCCTAGTTCAGTGTTAGCTATGAAAACATTAGCTTGCATATTGTTGCAGTGTTGGTAAGACCTGCAGCTGTTTGACGTCCAACAAGCGGGACATTTTCACTCTGCTGGACGTGTGGATGGTGTTTTCAGGGCCCAGACACTATTGTTACCCTACATGGTTAACTAAAGCCCACCCAGTCCTGCTGGAATGTGCTGCTGTGGAAAAGGCAGCCCCAGAAACTCTGTTTTATCACAGTTACTGACTTTTGTGAACTCTCAAATCTTGGTGGATGATGAAGATAGTATTCAAGAATAAAACTGGCTTTATTAACTGGGTTTACTATTCCTTTAAGTATTTTTTTCTGGGAAGATAATGGCCACATCATATCATGATACATTCCTAGTATATGACAATGTTCTTGATCAATCCGTTTTGATACTGATGGTGTGTTACCTTCAGTGCGTGTGGTTAGCACATCCAGAGCCATACAATAGGCTCTTACAGCCAAACTGTATTCCTCCCTCTGGAAATGAAAGTTTCCTCGCTCTCGTTTCTGGTTGCCAATGCGGATGCGGTCAGGTATGGGCAGAGTCAGAGGGTCTGGTTTCTCTCTGACGTTCAGGAGCTGGAGCTGGTAGAGTAAAGGTGCCCAGGCTGGAATATCAGGTTCCCTGCCAGTCACACAAGAGCACACACACACACACACACACACACACACACACACACACACACACACACACACACACACACACACACACAGACACATACATTATGAACTTATATAGTACAGTAACCAC
>OMLB01055531.1:0-40628 GCA_900302555.1 Myripristis jacobus
AGTGGCATACAGTCATGTGTTATGACTTCTGAGTGCCCACTGAAGAGGTTTTGGACAGAGAATTATTAAAGGATCATTACCTGTGTTATTGCATGTTTAAAGGGCCCATAACAGTGATTTTGAATGTTTGACTCATTTACTACAATTGTAGGTAGATTTACTAATTGGTAAATGTATGAATCAGGCAGAGCACGACTTAAAAGACAGTTTTATGATGTCTTTTATAAAATCCAGCATGTTACAATACATTATTTTCATGACTATTTACATTGTAGATTCTCACTGAAGGCATCAAAACTATGAATGAACACTAATTAACCCTGATAAGGCACACCTGTGAAGTGAAAACCATTTCAGGTGACTACCTCCTGAAGCTCATGGAGAGAATGCCAAGAGTGTGCAAAGCAGTAATCAGAGCAAAGGGTGGCTATTTTGAAGAAACTAGAATATAAAACATGTTTTCAGTTATTTCACCTTTTTTTTGTTAAGTACATAACTCCACATGTGTTCATTCATAGTTTTGATGCCTTCAGTGAGAATCTACAATGTAAATAGTCATGAAAATAAAGAAAACGCATTGAATGAGAAGGTGTGTCCAAACTTTTGGCCTGTACTGTACGTGATTCACTTAAAAACTCAACATTAACAAAGATTGCAGCTGCTCGCTAATGTCCACCAGCTGCTCCTGCAGGATCCCAGGGCATTCCCAGGCCAGCCGGGATATACGCTCTCTGAACCTGGGAGCAGCGCATGCCAGAGTGTGTACCTCCTCGAAGGGCTACCCAAGGCAGAAAGGTCCCAGGTGACGGGCCCCTCCTGGAGCCAGGCCTTTGTATCCTCCTGCATGCGGGGCCACCCTCCCAAGGGCCCACTACCTGTGAAAGGAGATGTGGGGGATGGCAAGTTGGGCCCTGGTGGACTGGACCTTCTGTTTGTGTCTCTCATTTTCTCATTCACATTTCTTCAGTTTTCCTTCCCATTCATGTAGGGGATCCATTGGTTTACAAATTTCTTCACATGTGCCATTATGCGGCCCAGTTTTTCCAATCTGGTCCTCTCATCTCCCCTTATGTTAAACCTTAAATATTCTATGTCCCATCTGCAGTTTGGCATTTCTTAAGGCCTAGTTTAAAGTCTTCCTTACTCAACTTTGTTATTACCCTCTCCAGGATGGTTATATGTACTTCTATATCAACATGGGACAATAGTGTCTAATTCCCATTGGGGCCAAAATCGTTCTAGCATGTCTCTGTGTATGATGGCATGTGTGCATATATTACCTCAGCCAGTGGAGTATCTAAGATGGCAATTTAGATGGTGGTGGAATTTAAGTTAGCTGCATTTAAAGTAGAATTAAAGTTTACTGGTGACAGTATTGCCAGTTTTCTGACATGTAAATTATTTTTCTTCTGTATTTACATTTCACCAGGTCTTCCCGTGAAAAGAGACATCCATCCAGGTCCTTCCAAGGGTCCTTTGAGACTCCTCTTCCATCCTTGTGCATGGTGAAATGCAGCCGACCAGGTCCAAGCAGAAGACAAAGAGCTTTCCTCCATTTGTTCCACAAAGAAAAAAGTACCCCCACCCTCTTTTTCATCTTCTTTCAGCTCCCAGGTGATTGTGTTATGCTGCTTAATAAAAGCCTCATACCTACATGGTACTCCTCTCAATTTTCAGTACATTTTTAACATAGTTTCTCCTTTATATGCAACGGACCGTGAGAGCCTCTGCAACGGACCGTAAGAGCTTCTGCACCGGCATTCACAGCTGGCCTCCCACTAAGAGGTGTAGATATTGAGCCTCACAATGAGGAAAGTAACTTAAGCTGTATGGTGGCTGCTGGCCGGTGGCATGCTCACATTGTACTTCACTCAGTAACCAGTGACACCTGGGACAAGCCCACCGGGTATACTTTGTGTCATGCTATTGATGGGACGTTTGTCTTTGCTGATCATTTCCCACATAAAGCACACACGGCGAATAAACACACCCAGAAACCAGTGTTCATACCAGGGTCTTAACATTTGGCTGCAATTCAACAAGAGGGATCACATTCAAATTGCAGCTAGAGTTGATGTAATTTCACTTAAAGAGTGTCATATGCCCCTTTCTGCCTCAAGAGTTGCTTAGAACTTCATTTTCCAAACATTTTCATCAAGATTATTTTAATCAAGGTCATTTAGCTGAATTCCATTGCCGGGTATGTGTGTCAGCAAGGATGTCACATTTGACTTGATGCCAAAGCACGTAAACACTTTTATGAGGCCAAAACAACTTTTCCAAAGACAGAGGTTGTGTGTTAGTGGAGCACTGCTGGTGACATGAGTAGCATTTGGTGTGTCACAGGAGGGCTAGAGGTACAGCTGGGAGATGGAGTAGTCCTGCTGAGTGCCAGCTCACCCCTGGACTCTTTGTTCCCTTGTGACTTTGACTTTTTGTTGTTGTGTCCTTCCAGCGCTGCAGATGAGACAGATGATCAGTACAAACTGCGTCAACTTGAAAATAATGGATGGCTCATTTTTCATGTTATGAAGCCACTGGTTCAGGTTCACAAACCCCTGGACCAAAGAAGTGGAGAACATTGGCTCTGCCTTTTTTGCCACAACTGCCAATGACCTTGTAATGAACATCACATATTGCCTTTTTTTTTTTTTTTTTTTTACAGGCATTGAGTTTCCTCCTGCTGTTTCATCCATGATGTATTATATTTTCAGCAGTTCACTTTGAGAAGATTGATGCCCAGTGTAGGACCTTGTACTATTTTTGATATATGCTTCATAACTTTACAGTAGTCACTGTACAAATCCACTTTGCACAGTGCACAGACACGTCCAAGAGAGGAATTTGGTAAAATTTCTCTATTCTCAGCCATTGGTGGTCACAAGGAGAAATACATTTTGTGCTATTCCAATAATCAGCAACAAGGAAAACTAGTCTGCAATGGTAGCATTACCACAGTATTACCAGTGCAGGGTAGATGCAGGATTAGAGCCTTCTACAGTGATCACTGCTGCACTGTATGTTGTAGTTTCCTCTTTCTCTCACTTGTTCGTAAACAAAGAAATTCTGTTGTCAGTGGAGCTGATAACAGCCATTAGCAGCTTGCTGCTGCCCCACAGAGAACTGAGAATACACTAATCCCAGGTGATGGTGAGATAACATTTTCCTGTGGCTGTCTTGCCTGTGCTAACCACCAAAGCAGAACAGTAGATGTGTATCTTATGGCCTCGTGCTGGTATAGGTGCAGGGAGGCCAACATTCAAAGCAGTATCTGGGATCCCCTCTGGTACGAGGGCAGGAGCTGGAAAGATTGGGCGCATGATGGCAGAGGATGTGATAGAAGTCCACAGGTATGAACATCCAACGGTTCTGATTAATACTGAGAGTATTAAATGACTATTATGTTACAGGTAATGATGATATGTTCATAACAGAGGGTCATTCTGTGAAATCCAGTGTCCTTGATGTATCATTACTGGCTAGGTGCTCAGTGCAGCACACATTTTCAACCCCCTTCTGTTTCCATGCAGCAGATGGGTATGTACAACACTGCACTGGATTAAAGTTGTTCATTCTGGCATGGCTCCAACTAGAAAATAAAGCACTAGGGTAAACAAACAGGATTAGAGGCTCCTCTCTATCGAGCTATGGCCCACGTATCACCAGCACCCCACCTTCAGATACCTCCTCACCGGGAGGAAAGATGCTACCTCCCAGCACCCCAACACAATCCAACTCTTACTTAACGCTTTTCTGCGTTACAAACACTCCATCAGAGAAAAAGTTTAGCTATTTACAAGTAAAGTCACATTACCGATCCGGAATAGCATCGCTCTAGACATTTCCTCTGGAGGAGCATCAGCACCTGGCTCCATGGGCTACCCTCACTCCCACAGCTCCACTTTAAGTATCATCTCACCATAGTTTGCAGTGTTTCATATGAAGATGATGTTCTGAGATTTTAGTGCTTTTCTGTGTTGGATTCAGTCAGTAAACCCTGCCACAAGATAACACTTTTTCATTTTTCTGTTTGTCTGCTCAGGTGATCATTCCCACATTAGCACAGGGTATGAACGTGCCAGATTGAAGCAGTTCCAGCAGCTTTAAGGTTATGATGAGTGAGTGGATTTCAGTGACCTGCCTTGGGCCCTGTGATTGGTTTTGAGTTACTGACCTGAACACACCGCAATCAAGGATGGGTCATGCTGCATCAACATTTTGCAACGTATGACCATGACCTGAATTAGCATCTTACACTCAACTTTCACTGAGCTCACAGCACGGCCGAGCTGAGCCGGGACAGGCTGAGCCGTGGCTTACAGTCCTGTGGTCGGGTTATGCTGAATTGACACTGAGCCCGGCTTATTTGTGGACATTTCAGCTTGTTTTGCTTTGGTGTCTAAGATAGCAATTTGCGATTTTACAAGCGTGTAAAAACCAGGCTGTGGTTATGGTTCTCTCATGATCCCAGCTAACCAAGTTACATGCCTTCCTCCTGTGCATTTTGACATTAGCTGACCCCAACAACCACAGCAATGTAACCACGTAGATTACAACAACTGGAAAAGTGAAAGTCCATGGTACGTTGTAACAAGTGGCCATAGGCCCCTTGTGAAATTTGGAGTTGATTTTTAAATTTTATTGTTTACTTACAAAGCTTTGTACTGCCTTGCCCTGCTAATGAGTTCCTATAATTTGACCTCATTTGATCCAATCAACTTATCAGTTCCCTCATTGAACCTTAAACCAAGAGTTGACTGCGCCTGTGCAGCGCTAGTTGGCTTGATTGCTTGTTTAATTCTTCTTTTTCTACAACTATTTTCTCTTTTAATTGTTTTTAAGTTCCTGATTATATCCTAAATGTTTCAGTTTTGTTTTGCCTTTGTAATAGTTTGCCTGTTAATTTTATTTCTGATTGTGTTGCACTTTTGCTCTCTTATTTGCATCCTTGTTGTTGTATAATGTGCTAAACTGTATAAATAAAGGTTATTATCATACACAAGAACCATGGTTTTAATGTCTTTATTTTATGATTTCAACTTTTCTTTTTAAACAATGATTTCAAGCATTGCACAAAAAGATTCTGACCACAACAGCCTGTGTTCTGCTGAGTATGTTGGCTGTAAGAGGAGCATAACATCACATATCAGATCCAGCCAATGACTACCTTCCCCATTACTAGATTCAAACGACATCTGAGGGGAGTTCAGCTGGAGATCATGACACTGAGTGGTGATAGCAATAGATTTCCTCAATGGCCAGAATAGTCATATTTTCTCCACTGCCAGTCTTGTGCTGTTCCCCAAAGCACATTCACTAGTTAGGCCATCAATTTGTAATTCTCAACGAGTGAAATAAAATCAGAGAGCAAAGACAGTAAACCCACAAAAGAGTGCACAGCCAGACTCATCAAAATAAGGTAATGATAACCATTGTAAGTTGTAAATAACAATAATAATGTTAATAAGTATTTTACTGAATTTATTTCAAACAGAAAAATAAATTCCTTTGGTCAAGTAAAAAACAAAATGAAAATAAGAGAGAACTCTGCCTTTCACAAGTCTTATATCCCTCTTGTATTCTTATTTTTTTCTCTTCTACAGTCAACCAGGTTCTTGAGGCTCTAAGGCTGCGAAGGAGGTGTCAAGGCAATATGGTTATGGTGCCCCTGGCGCTCCATGCTGCAGCATGCTGGGAGTAGGGACTAGAGGAGAAAGAGGAGGGGCAGAGGCATTGAAAGAGGACTAGTCTGTCCTCAGAGAGCAGGCGAGGGTGCGTCAGGGTCAGGCTCGTTGTTATAGTTGTTGCTGTAGTGATTCCCACTGGGTGGGTGGTTAGGCAGGATGTCAAGTTCGTCCACTTGGGGGCCAGGGTGCATCACCACCAGCTGGTCCTGGGGGATGTCCGCTGCGGCTGCTGCCAGGTTAGTAATGGACTTGGACTTGACACACTGGAAGTCCACATGGCGGCTCTTGCCCTCTTCCTTTTCCCAGGACATGCGGATGAAGGGCCTCTGGACATAGTTGTAAATAACTTCTGGACGCCCTCCTGGACGTTTCTTGACTTTCTCTTTATATGTGGGGTAGCCTGCCAAAAGCACAGTGAGGACAAACTGTTAGCTCAGTCAATGTTAGCACAAAGATGTTGCTGATCTAGGATCTCTAAAACACTTCATTCATGGAATGTGCGCCCATCATCCAATGGGTGAAGCACGCAATACATTAAGATACATCAGTGCTTGGAGAAGAAGTGCTCCTGTTCTTTGGTTTCTTTGGTGGCAGCAATATTTCAACTCAGTTCTAGGTACAGAGAAGGAAAGCTGGCCTCCTGCAACAGGAGCAGAGGGGCAACCATGAAAATAGTTGATTTGCATGCAATGTATGGACACCACACTCTCCAGTGAAAGTGAGGGTTTTTTTGTTTTTAAAAGTGGTTTTGGAGCATATTAAAACCATTGTAACTTGGTCAAGGAGCTCTTCATCAGTAACAATCAACAAAAACACTGATATACACAGAAATAATGCTGAAAATCATTATAGTACGAAATGCCAGCATATTCACTGATACAACTGTAGGAAGGCTGTATTCATCCAAGCAAATCCTACACCTGATGATGCAAGTACAGGCCAAGCAGCAGCAAGAGTTTTGGCCCCTAGACCTCTAATCATTCACTCAACCGGATAAAAGTAAGACTTTGAAAGCAGGAAAACTAAAGCTGTAGTAGTGTGTCTTGCTCCCGCTTGATCCATGACTGCATCATCAAGTGCAACATTTACTGTGATGAATAGAGCCTGCCTGCAACACACAAGACATGCTGACAATTGTAATGGTGTATTGACTTCATTCCCAGGATTTCTGCTCCATACAGGATAGAAAGCCAAGGGAAAAGCCCTGGTTACTGCTGAAAAGGGTGGGGTGGAGGGGCTAATAAGACCAGCCCAACCTACTGCTATTGGTCTATTGAGTTTTGGTCCCAATGATCTGGATAACTCTCTTCAATAGCATGACTGAATATTGCCTCTGAGAGCTCCATATTTTGCCAACCAGTCATTTTTGCCTTCACTCTTTCCCTGGGGAAACATACCAGGCAGGATGGACAGAAGCACTAACTGCAAATGAAAACTCTCTTTCTCTCTCTCTCTCTCTCTCTCTCTCTTTCTCTCTCTCCATGTAGGATCATCTGAGACTTGCAGCAGTGGCGTACACGGACAAACCGTCTGTAGACTTTACTACCTTGAACATCATTTATTCAAAACAGCACAGGGGAGGAAAAAGAACAGACATATTGGCTCTAGGCCTCCTCATGAAACCTCTGTGTTTTTCTCCTTGTCTGCGCTGTCTTGCATTTGAGATGTTAGATGTAATTTAGTCTACAGATGGTGCTTTTCAGTGCAAACCACTGATACAAATTTAGACAAAGGATTCAAAGAAGAGAAAAGATCCTACAGAATTTGACAGACCACGGAATAGGCTCAGTACACAAATAGTAACCCTCATCCACCAAAAAGCCACAGGCCAGCCATCACTCCCCCATCCTTTCATGGGTCGATGCCAATCTCAAAGTCAGACAAGGCCCTAAACGTCCTGGGGGGCATCGTTATATTAAACCATAAAAAAATGGTGAGCCTCAAGCTTGCCCATAAGGATCTATTTCAGAGCAACAGCCAGAGGCCCGGGGCTCCTGGCAGAAGAAGAATACAACCTAAACCAGTGGCTCTCAACCTTTTTGGTATAAAGGACCCCCAAACTGATTTACATCAGTACATGCATCTTGGACCTGTAGTCCTGATGTAGCCTCAGGGACCCCAATCTGATAAAATGTAGTTAATCCATAACTGTCTGACTGTAGATTGGCAGAATAAGAGTGTGAATCCTCTGAACTGAATAGCCATGCTTACACATTCTCTCACTGACCTAACTTCTAGTCAATTAGATAATAGTGAAATTAAAATATTTCCTATTTTCTGAAGACGTCCTGGAGCCTCCTCAAGGACCACTGAGGGTTAGGGTTAGGGTATTTAACGGGAAACATCAATGGCACCGTTTGCATATTTTGTTTTGCGAATTTATTATTATCCCCTGAGCATCCACCTAAAATGCAAAATCTTCCCATAAACGACCCCCGCTGTTTCTTTTGGACAAGCCGAGGCAGAGCTGCGTGTGTTTGTCCCTTCTTCAGTGCACACTTCAGCAAGTGTAAATCGTATGCATACTGCCCCCGTCAGTTCCGGAAGAATATTATTCTTGTGACAACCCTAGTCCAAGGGTCCAAAGGGCCATTGATATAATTTGACTGTTTGGTCTATGTGTCTTATTCGATTGGGTCCTGCACTTCAACAGACACCGACCAATCAATATCTGTTTTATTGCATGTGCCAAGATGTCTTTGTTTCCGTCCTATTGTCTTTTCTGAGTTTCTTTCGCTGCACATTTTGTTATGTCTGCTGAAGGCTGCCTTGGCTGAAATGCCACATTTTCAATGTGCTCCAGGTGAATTAGCATTATGTTTACAGAGTGTGGTGGCCAAATATCGTGTACTTTCTTTTAATTAAACATTTTTAAGCCACCGTCTATTTTGTTTCTGAAGTTCAGCTGTGGCACTTAAATCAGTACCTTGAGGAAAGATTTATTTAAGCAATATGCATTTCAGTGGAAACTGGCTCCTCCTTTTAAGTAACACACTTCATTATTTTAATGAATATTAGGAGGGATTAAATCTTAGTGACTATTCAACACTTCAACTTACCTTCAATGCCCAGTCTTATTTTCTTCAATCCTCTCTCCTTTAAAACGGATTTGGCAACATCTCGGTTCTCAATATACTTGAAAAATCTGTACAGTTTTGTGCTGTATATGACTGCAAAGAGAAGACACAACAGAAACACGACAGAATCTCAATCAACACTGTCATCTATTTATGTTTTGTATATCAAACTAGGCTTGTATATGTGTGTGTGTGTGTGTGTGTGCGCTCTGTAATAAGCATGTAGTCTCACTTTGTGAATACTCCTCCCCCATCTGTGGTGGATATTCTTCGTCCCAGTCCACCACGTCGTCATCAGTAAGTACTACAATGTGACACTCCCTCTCTCCGCTCTGGGCGCTGGCCACCATCAGAGGCAGAACCATCTCCTCCAGGTAAAACTCAAATTGTCGCCGTGCTCCATCATTTGACAACTCATGCATCAGGGCACCTGAGAACATAACGGATGAGAATGTCACCGGACTGACCAAACGTTGCTGACAGGAGGCACAGACGAGCAGGCAGCATCTGCTGTAATTCAAAGCTTCTACATCAAAACCATATGAAAGCGGCTGCCAAATCAGCAGTGTTAGGAAAATATCATGTTTCACACATTTTTCTGTCAATATGGCACATTACCATAAATGCTACTCAGTGACTGTGGCTGTCATTTAATTATGCGCATGTGACATTTGATTACCAGCACCTGTTGTTCAGCGCCAAGATAATTTTGTAGTGACAAAACTGTGCTGCTTATTTCCATGATTTGTCGCTGAACTGCACATACAGGCCCGAATAAACTGATGCTACCTAAAATCACTGTAGACTCAAGTGTTTTAGCCGAGCCACAGTGCCTCAATACCCATGCACCTCCGATAACAACAGAAAAATGCACTTTGTTTTCCCAATAAAGCTTCAATCTCAGACAACCACCAAAAACAAGATATGGAAGCTCTTGTGCATGCAGCAAGTTTGTGATTTCTACGCATGAGGCTACAGTTCAGGCCTAGCTAACCAGTCACAGAAAGGTATGATGTGGTGTGCTGAGGTTTGTGAGACTCAACTCTGGTAACACATTAATGATGATTTGATTGTTTAGGCCTGCCAAGGTAGCAAGCAGCTTTGTCAGGGGGAAAAAAACAGATAAAGTTTTATCTGGTCAGGAAATGTTGTGCGTGCCACCAAAGGGAATACTAAATGGGTTTATCAGCCATCGCTCACTATGGCAATGCTAACTTTAGCAGGAGTGAAGTTGAAAAACAAATTTAAATGTTGATAATGTTAACAAAACTCCATAGTTTCTCTTAGTAAGAGAGGGTATTGTTCATAAGGCTGGTGTGTCAACTTTGTAAGCAGCAAAGGCAGAGTAAAGCACAGTTTCCCTGCAATAATTACTGGCAGGACTATCTGATTTATCTGATCACATATTGTAATGCAACTTTAAATACTGTTCTTTTGACCTGTCTCAGAATTTGGTATGGATCAATACATTGATAAAGCAATATTTATACTCATGTGCCAAGTATATCAATAATGTAATATCTGTAATATTTGAGTTTTCAGTTGAATTTGCACAGATGCACATTTGAGTTTCCATGAGGCGTATTTGTTCCCTGCCTTTAGGTATTTTAACTGGAACTGCTGTGTCATGCTCATGTTGCTGTCACTTTGCATATTAAAACACTTAAAAGCACGACTGATTCCTGCTTACTGGAAATTATTTTCTTCTTCAGTTACAGATATCATGATGCATGATGTATCATGGGTGATTATCTTACAATGCATCACATAGCCCAGAATAGGCTGTATTGTGATACCATTGTTATCGTGGGTAAAATAGTGTCATATCACCAGTTACCCGTCACTGATCCACCCCTACTCAGAATAAACCCTCAGCGTTCCTGCTCAGTGTTCCTCATGCCTTGCTCGCATTACTTAAAAGCATGACTGCATGGTGGCCTGATTCATCTGAGGAACCCTTGTTCATTCATTTTGTTAAAACGGACTACAAAATCCTGACATTTAAATTTTGAATCAACTGAAACCGTAGAAAAGTCCAGATCACACTGGCTACTCCAGGGTGATTCGGCTCTCGAAACAGAACCGATCTCAAGTTAGGGTGTGTCCAAAGCCCAGTGCTGCCGAGCATATTTCCTCATTGGACTTCACTTGTGAAACTGCCAGCTAACCAGCAGTGACATAACCACTGTCCTGCTCTATTCATTCTTTCATCCTGACTGAAACGAGGCCGCCCTTAAAAAGGTTACAGTTAACCGTTACGCTGCCCCAGAGGTACGGGGTTCGGGTTAGTCACTCACTCAGGTCTCTGCACTTGATGGTGCTGTAGTCAAAAGAGATGCACAGATAGTCACACGCCTCCCGCAGCTCAGGGATTGAGATTCCATCAGGGCAACGGATTATCCCAGATTTGTAGTAATCCTGCCAATTAGACAAAAATTACAGTCAGTAATTTTTAAAAAATGCTTTTACTCTTTTATAATAACATCAAACTATCAACATGAAATTCCTTTCCGAAACCTACAAGACAAATAAAGCTTTGACAATGATGATGATAATGATGTTTCTGTTTAGCATTATGATACAGTAGCACTTTGATACAGTATCATAGTTTTCATTCTTCTATCCACATAGCAGTTCCTGAGCAGTCGTCCCCCAACAATAATATTATTTACTGTGATAATTCTGCATCCTGAACGAGGCTCGATTTCAGTGGTGTAACTTTAGCTATAACTTTATTTATTTGTTTACAAGGGACAATGCTCTTTCATAAGAATAAAAAATAACTGTAGAGAGCCACAGCTGGCCATAATAGCTCATATTCATCTGCAGTCCTTCAAGGTTAAAAGCTATGGAAAGAACAATAATACACAATGCATAGTGCACACTGACTTAATGTGTGTATTCACTTCATGATATATGTATGATGACATATGTATTATCAATTTTGGCTACAGTGACTGCTGTCCCCATAAATGACAGATGGATTAGACAGGTGACAAGCATTTCTACCTGGTGTTTCAGCAGAAAGTTATGTTAGGATAAGAAATAAAAGAAAATAAATGACTGATGGGTCACAAGGAGTGATAATGTTGGGCTTGCTAACCCCACAGAGACTGACCAGGATGGCTCGGAAAACTGTCGAGCTGATGCCCTCAGCCACTTCGTACTCCCCCTTCTCATTGGGCCGTGTGAAGTTGTGCTCCCTTCCCGATCCAAACATTCTGAAAAAACATATCTTAGGTTCATTAGCGGAGTAACAGAAAATTTCCATACAACTTATACAAAATTATAAACTACTGGCTAGAAGGATACTTTAGCTATGCTGGCAACACTGAGTGAAGCTAAAGAGCAGTGTGCTGTACCTGCCCAACATGGTGTTGGGTTGTGCAGTGAAGATTGAAGGGTCGACCACAAAGCGCGTGTTGTCAACAATCAGAGTGACCCTTTCTGAGGTCCTGATGCTTCGGGTTCCCACACTGGCACTCCCTCCTCCCTCCTTGGGATTCTCATAGACAAAAACCATTTCTCCAACTCCCAAGCTTTTGAAGGTGCCATCAGTGCTGGACAGGCTGCTGTTACGACTGCTGACCACCCCGCTGCTGCTGGAGCCACTGGGAGAGACTCTCTGTGGCCTGGGGCTGCTGGGCCGGGATGACGGGCCACCATCCCGTTCACGCTCTACACACAGACAGGCAGGAAAAAGGCTCAGAGGGTGGTTTTCTCTGCCAACTAAAGACACAGACCACACAGCATACAACCCATTGGAATCTGATTACTGCATTAACAATACAATATTTTTATTTGTTTTTAGTTTAATTGTTTATGGAATTCGAATGGCTGCTACAAAACACCTATTTAACCCATGGTCCTATCAGAATATTCATTCACCACTTGAACAGTATTAAAAAAGTTTTTGGAGGTGCATCTTCTATAAGATGAATGGAAAAATAACCTTTAATCTCTTCAAGTGCACTGCTTGTCCATTTATTTTTCACAATTTTTTTTAGGTTTTAAGGTTTTTAGAAAAGCGCAGTTTGTGTGTATGTCAAAGGGGAATGACACTGGAAAACGTTTCACAACATTTATACTTACCGAAAATGTTTAGCAAGGGAGAAAAATCTGCTGTTAGTTTGCTGTAACTTGAAAACTGAACAGAGTTATAAAAATTAAATTTAAGCTGTAACAGGATTTTATCTCCTGCAGCCTAACTCCACTAAATATGTATCTCTGCCTTTTTTTGTTTGTTTGTTTTTAGCTTGGTGGGCGTGAATATACAGTAATTATATGGTAAATCCCACACAACTTCAGTGGGCAGATGCAGTGTACCTGCATATACGCAGCACACACCCACAAAAAATAAACACATGGTTTAAAGAAATACAACAGGGGTTGTTGCCACGTGAGAATTTTGTTTGAGTAATATTTGAATCTTTATTTTTGATGTGCCGGAAATCCGAAACAGTGATGGAGAACTTTGAGCCCTGCAGTAAACATCATAGCTGAAGGTGAATGGTCTAAAAATGTAAATTTGTTTCCAAATTTAGTTTACTGAGGCACAGTAACCCACTTTGACTTTAGCCCCAGGCTCAACTCCAAACACTCTGAGATGTAGCATGAGAAGTGTCATCCCCGGTGACCTACACAAATATTTGGATTTGTTAACCAGCTAACTACCCAGCAAGCTAACTGGGCAAAACATCTACATTTATATGCAACTTCTTGCCATCAATGTGCACCACTCATGTAATGCCAGTTACATTTAGCTGTCCTGTACATGCTGATTTCATCCATTCCCAGCCAGAAACAGCAAAGAAAGCGAGCACGACTTTTCCACATTGAGTTGTACATTTAGAAATGCGGTCAGCTGCCAAGAGCTGTGGACCTCCGATACGACATCCTTAAGCCTCCTGTTCCTTCAGTGATTACTCACCACTGTTGTGTTGCCGGGTGGGTGAGGTCACGTTGCGAATGCAGGGCGTAAGCTGGCCTTCCCTCTCATGTGAAGAGTCCCGGGAGCGATCGCTGGAGCGGCGGCGGTCACGTGAGCGGTCGCAGCCCCCGCTGGCACTATGCAGGCTCATCTTCCCTTGGTCTGACTCCACTCGAGATGCACGGGCCTGACTGCTGCTTTTCACGAGAGGAGCAGGGCGTAATTAACATTCCACCAACATTCCTGAATCTCTCAAGGCCCCCCCAAAAATTCCACTTTTTGCTTCCTAACCTTACACTGAGGAGCTGTGAAGACATGCTGACAGACAGGCACACCCTGGACAGACTCAAGCTCAAACTACATAGGATAGATTTAGAAAACATGTTAGGGCCTCACTTGCATGGACAATGTGCCGCCTTCTTTTTGTTCTCATACATTAAGAGGGTCTCGTACATCTTTATCACCTGATTTACACACTTTTATTCTCACCACAATATTCAGAAACTAAAATCAAATGTTGAGCAGGGTATTTATTAATGTTATTAGTTTTTATTATGTTTATTAATTCAGATTCACCCCAATAAGTGACCTCAATGATTTAATAGACCTACCCACCACACAGGCCTACAGAAAGAGTATGACACATGGAATGCAGTCACGTTTGTTACCATAATGCCTTCAGAGCACTGTAACGGAGTCACAGCTACAGTACTGAATAAAAAGTGGGCTGATACACAACGAGATTCTGAAACCTCCTGCAATCAAGAAATAGTGAGCTCAATTCCAACTCCCCTTTTTTGGACTCATTTAACACTAATTATGGAACAAAATCAGCTGAAAATGAAATATTCATTAACTTCATAAAAGGGGAGAAAAAGATGACAGCTGATGGGCAGCACTGCAAAGCGGTAAGGCAGGCAGCTTCATTATACCTGGGGGATGGGTGGGAGCACCAAAGGGCAAAAAAGAGGAGAGAAAACAGGAAACACAGCAAGAGAAACTGGCAGACATGCATGCTTCCCATGATTACTGGTTTAAATAAATACATCATCAACTAAGATTACCGTAGCGTCTTCATTCCTTCTTAAGTATATAAACAATCAAAAAATATTACATTCATTATAAGGCAGTAGTGCTCCATAGTAGGACTGTATCTGGATCCAAACATATTTTTTTTGGACCCACACCAAAGTCACAATATTTTCCCTCCGACAGGAATTCTTTTTTTAATGTCCGCCCGCAGCACGTTCAATATTCCCAATTTGTCTATATTAGGCCATCTATTTTTACTCAGTTATCTCTGTCTCGCTTGCTGTCTGTCCAAACTGAAACTGCGAGCGCTTCATCACCGCTGTGACACTGAGCTGTCAGTCTGTCAGTGACACACACAAGCTAGCCAAATCTGCAAGAGCATATTCAAACAAAAGATGTTGTGCTCAAAATAGCAAAGATAAGGGAGGGTGATAGGTGGTATCGTGCATAAAAATAAATAGACTGTGTGTGTGTGTTCAATCACCCTGCTGCTAAGGCCAAAATCAGTGTGTTTGATTTGCAGTGGGACAGCAGCCATGATGAAACATTATGAGGCAATTCACTTATTTAATTTACTTTGATAAGCAACGTGCCCCTACACAGAGGAGAGGACAACAAATCTCAATCATAATGGAAAACAGAACAGTGGTTTAAGTCTTAGGTTTTCTTTTTCTCTGATCCAGAAATGACAGAGGAATGTTTCAGTGAAGTACTGGAGGCCATGTTAGAAGGTAAAACACAAAACAGCATCACCATCCTAACTTGAGAGCATAACACTGCAACATCCACAAGGCAAGTGCTTTATGTGAATCTAAAAAAGTAATGAGACGTGTCAACCATCTGAGACACTCCTCTGCACTGCGGCACTGTTTGCTACGCACTTTTTTTTTTAAACTATTTTCAAAAGTTTTTTTCAGTTTCTTAATTTTTTTTCTTTCTTAAATTATTTTTGAGACAGACAAATGTTCTTGTGTCTGAATTCACTTAAGTAGATTATTGTTCTCTTCAACGTTAAAACTTATTTTCATGTAACCATGATCCATCAAACGTGGACCAATAAACAATATAAGGTTTTGCATATGTCCACATTCATGGATGTGGCACCACCAAAAAAAATTAAATAAGTAAATAAGCAGCATAATGAAGGCTTAAACAACTGCCAGATTTTACAATTGGCAAAGCAGGATGTGCCCGGCACAGAGCTCTATCACCACGCCCACCAGGGTCTCAGAGGTAAAGAAACATTTCAGTGCCAGCGCAGACCGAGTGGCCTGCCAGTTTGTACAATACACGGCTACAAAGTAAACAAACTCTTGCTGCAAAAGCTTTACAAAAGGATTGTTAGGTGTGTTTTTTGCCAATGTGCCAAGGCAGATGGAATCACGCAGACATATTTTGCTCTGAGTATTACAAGTCTATTATTTCTGAAATCTCAACTTCTCAAATCCTTCCTTCTGTTTTTTTTTCTACTCTGTGATCATCTCAGCTTTCCTAGTGCCGTAAGAGAAAAAACACTATTCTTTCTCCTTAGGATTTTATCATATGTGTCAAATATTGTCCCCACAGGATTGCAATGGACCTAGAGTTCAACAGAAGTACTGTATAGACAAATTAATTAAGGAGAAAGTGCATCTTGTTGCCTGATGATTGCTGTAGTTTATTATCTAAATCCATGATCCATACTCGGCCGCAGTATTACCAAGTTACATGTGGCCCGGTTAAATTCACATTGGGAGCCTGCTTCATTTAAAAATCTTTGCATAGCTTGAATTTGAAAAAAAATCTGAAATTAGTGTTGTCATTAAGCTAGCAATTTGCTTGCAAATTAAAATGCAGATACACACGAACTGCTTATTATATAGCAATTAACATCTCTGAAAAACTTGTTTTGCAGCTATGAAATGTAAATTAATAACATCTAATGAATCAACCTGCTGTTGCACAGATGGACTGAAATGGAGTAAAAGAGAATGTCTGGAGAGACATAAACAAACAGCAAACATATCTGGCCAAGTCTCACGCCTGTATCCCACCACCAGACACTCGGGGTGGGTGGCATCACCACCGCAATGGCTGTCAAGGTAGGAGAGACCACACAGGATAGGATGGAGGAGGCTACAGTTATACTGGCAGAGGCACCAGAGAAACTTCACGTAGAATAATAACCACATTAGAAAAACAAAACTGTGGAGGAATGTCTTTCCACGTGATTATGGCTGAAACAAACTCTGAAGAGCATCACACAGTGGGTGTTTTTCACCTGCCTGAGTCTATTTTATAGTGAAACTCGACCTAAATCAGCATTTCTATTTCATTGTGGAATGCTAAAGAAACACCCACTCCAACAGTGTGGTGTGCTCAATCTTATGTAAACACCATGAAACTCTGTATTTCTCCATCTATCAACATGTCCTTATATCTATTTGCCTATGGGTATTGTATTGCTTTGTGGCAGTTATGAGACTAAGATGATAACTAAGAGATAATTTATCTTTCTGATAATATATATGATGTTGAAATATAGCCACAGAGCATTTTAACATTTTGTTGCTGTGATTCATCACTGAATTTCATACTCAACAGTACTCACAGGTTTATGCGAAGATATATAAAAAAGCGATCACAGTATGACAATATGATATCAACAATCAGAAAGCATGTATTGGTTGCTGGCTTCTAGAAGGCACTGTACATTATTATTATTTTTTGTCTACATAAAAAATGGCCGCTTAGCATAATCTGCACACCATGTATACAACTGCTGTACTTCTTTGGACAATCGGTCCTCTGGCTGTGTCTGAAATAGCCCCGGATTATAGCTGGCAGCTTGTACTTTAATCCCAGTCATAATGACATTTCACAGTCAAAGTAACAAATGTGTAACGGATCTAAAATCCGTTATCAGCCGGATCATGGCTAACATCTTTCCCACAATGACTGCTGCCCTACCTTTCCTGAGATCAGATGTTCAAATGGCTCACCTCGAATGCTTGCAGAGTTTGCGAGGTCGGCTTGTTGTTTTTCGTTCCCAGTTTTCGGTGTCACTAGAGTTGCTATCATATGACTGTAGACGTGCTGCCATCACCCGTACACAGGGGAGTCCAATCTGGATCTTTCACCGTTCATAATCTAGTTAATGGCGAAATCAACAAGTCACTTGGGTTAACCTTTTGAACAATCCCTCGCCAACTGTGGGGCTAACTATTTACGAAACAGCTTTCTAAGTTTACACGAGCTATCGACTTGAATCTAGGTGAGGTTTGACACTCGCTATTGCTGTTACCGTTCAATAAAAGTGCAAAAACAAATGGTGTAAGTAGTATCAGCACAATAGCAAGCCAATGTTGGCATAAACGACGCTGCCAAAACCAGACTGGTTACTACTAGCTAGCAATGTTAGCATGCCTAGCTAACGTTAGCAGGCGCTGCTAATGTAATATTTCAAAAGTGCGGGCGTTAGTTGTCAAGGCTGCCGCGTAGCTATTTATATCATGATTCATAAACGAGTTTCGCCCGCTACGTAAAGTTAGCTAAAATGTAAAATGAGCTATCCAGTTAGTGTTACCGCTATGGAGGAAAGCCACTCGCTAGCTAGCCAGCCATCTCCTTTCAAAACATTCACTCACCCAGCTGACGTCCAGCGTGACGGCCGCTCACGCACTGACGCACTAACGTAAACAAAGCTCAAGATCCAGGCGCTAATCTGTAAACATTAAATACACCAAAAACAAGCTAATAAATGCAGGTTTACAACGACCGACCTGTCTAATCGCCGGTTGACAGATTCTTTACTTCTCCTTATAAGGAAGTCGATGTTGGTTATCGCCGGTTCTCGCGATATATGTTTTGTAAACATGAATCCCAACTTCCTTCCGGATAGGCTTCGAGGCTAATGTGCGATCCGCTTTAACCAAAGCAGAGAGTTCAACATGTCCTGTGTGGCAGCATCTTTGGTTTGATTTAAGCCAAGGAGGAAACCAGTCAGTCCACTGTTGCACTGTTAGACCGCCGAGTTTTATAAGAAGGAGAAGCTAAATTTAATAATTAAAAAAAAAAGAAATACCGGTAACTTTAGTGGCCTTCACTTTGCGTTTCAATCATGCGCCACAGACTGCATCATCATACATAAAATAATCCCTTTATTTTAGTTTATGTTTATTTAACGTATTTACATATAATGTTTAAAGTGAAAGGAAAAAAATACCAAAGATAATCGAAAAATACTAGGCTGCAAAGCAAAAGTTTTTTTTTTCTCACACTTTTTTCTCTCACAGCTCATGCACAAACATACATGCTACACCTGTTTTTATCTCTTGGTCCTTTGTGCAATGCAATATTCAGTAAGTAAACGCTTTCATAGTGAGTAAAGTAACATGAAAAAAAAATAGCATAGGTGAAAACAGCTAAATTCACAAGTCAGAAGAACAAGAGAGCATGAGGTAATCTGAACCTGTTTTACAATGCACTTTTTTTTCTTCCTGTGTAGTAATATTGTCTTAATACTTAACTTAATCATTATTATTATTTTTTATCTCACAGTGAAACACTTCAAAATATTGTAAACATTAAAACTGGTTGAGTAACAGCTAAATACCCAAACAGACAAAATAAGTAAAAACATTAAAAAAAAAATAACATAACAAAATAACCATCTAAATAAATAAACAAACAAGTAGACAAATAAATTAATACATAAACATACTTACTCACATGTCAACAAACATACAGAACAGTAACAGGTAAAAGTCAGTATGTCACGGTCACTTTGCAAGGGGCATCTCTTTGGTAAGACACAGCAAACAGGCTGCGTTCAGCTCCCCTACACCTCTGATCCTAAAGATCACATTGAAAAAAGATTCCTCATGTTCCTCGGTTGTCCATGCTGTGGGTTGGCACGCGTGGTAACAGTGATGTCCTTTAACTTTGCCTGAAGCCAGTCCTGCCTCTCCCCGACTTGCTTGTGTTCTTGAACGTTGTGCATGAGCTGGACCTCGCTGATGGACCTCTTTCTGCGGGCCAAAAATAAATCACGATTGACTTAATGCCACAGGTAATCCAAGGAGACGTGTCATCGATTAATTATTGATCTGAAAAAGCAGTGAGTGTCTGCGACGTGACTCAAACAGCCATGACTAACTCATGGCAGGTCGTGGTATTCTTACTTCTGAAACACGCACTGAAAACAGAAGTTACCTCACTGGTTTTGCCTGTGTGTGAAAACTGGAGAGGAAGAGTATCAAAAGCAACGTTCCCATGTACCGCAATGAAAACATGTTGACCAACTGCAAAATAAAAATAGGGGTTAGAAACGTCACTTTATTACCCTCACACTGATTGTCTGATCTGATGTATGTCCTATTGTACAGTGTTCTCATATTCCCATATCATATTGCCGCAAAGTAATGAGGATTTTGGTGTGTCGTGTCATTCTTACCAGATGTTTTTGTCCTTACTTCCAGTAAAGGTACAGTGAGCTTGGAGATAGTGCTGCAATGTGGCAGACCAGTCAAACTTGTTGATCTGTCTTTCATGTGTGCTTCGAGAAAGGCTGCCTCCTTTTTATATAGCATAGCCCTCCCCTGGTCATCAATGAGCCAGTTTCATTATTGATGGTGATGTCACCTTTCCAATGCTTCGATGGGTACAGGCATCTGCATGACAGCACCTCCACCACCGCTCACGACTAATTCAGCTTTCGACACCTCTGCAAAGTGCCGTGTTTGTCAGCCTGCTTTTGAACTTGCTCCATTTCCAATCCTTCACCATGAATAACGGGACTGAAAATTTTGTTATGAAGCTTGTAATTTTGCGTGCCGTATTCTTTTTGAAACATTGAGTCCGTGTGACCGCAAATTAACATTTATTATGTGAAATGTCATTTGCTGTCAACATCATTTTTTTTAACAATGTAATTTGTTTTATAATTAAAGGCTGGCAAGCACTCACAGGATTTATGAGGCACTGAATATGTGCTGTTGGCCCAACTCAAAAGGAATTATACAAAAGAAATCCATCCAGTGACAGTTATTAGCCACTGTTGGCCAGAGAATATACCTACCAAGAGAAATGAAGTTGTTCACACAGTCTAAACTGCACATGTTGTCAAAATGACTCAGCTCTCTTAATATCTCCCAATTTCAGATTTTAATGACAGAGTCTCACTGGTGAAGCCCCCATCACCTATCTCTCTTGGACTTTTCAAATTGGTCACAGCTGCCTTTTCTTTTTCTAGTATAAAGAACTGATTATTTGTATCTCAAAAGCAAATGTCTCTAAATGTTTTTTAAAATAAAGCCAACTAGTTCATTTGCATTTGATATTGGAAAATGGAGCCAACTTTGAATCTCCAAGCATTTTCTTTACAAAAACAAACCCACCGTATGATGTGGGTTTACTACAGTAAAAAGAGTGCTTTTCTACAATGGCCTCATGTATAGTTTCACCCATGATATCAGTGAGGAGAGGCCGCAGTGACAAACATACAATTAATTTACCCTTTTTCTGTCAGTTAGGAGCATTGCAGCTGATCCTACCTGTAGTTAACATGATGTATGGGTAGTGGATAACCTTGTCATAGTGTCACAAGATGCATTAGGTAACCATGAAAGATGCTTTCTAAATGTGGCAGAGGAATGGCTATGCCATGACTGAAGAAATGGGTCCTACAGAAGGACCTACATCTTGCTGTCATTATATGCTATGCATTTACAGTGTCCTCTACCCATCCGTTTCTTACATGCCCTTTTGTTACCGTTTCCACAATGTTCATTACTTTACGTTTGATGAAAATTAATGAGGTCCTGAGTAACCAAACCAAACATGTGTGCAAGTGTGTGTGTGTGTGTGTGTGTGTTCTGGCATTTCACCATCTAATTTCATATTCAAAGGTCATGGGTTATTTTGTGAAATGGTAGTCCTATGCTGCTCAACGGGGTCCCATATTACCCCCTCATTAGAATATCTCATTATCCCTTTTCCCCGTATCGCTGTTAGGGTCTAAGGGAGCATAAGTGAGTAAAATGAACAGCAGTGTCCTGCAGATTGGGTAACAGAAGATCTTTTTGCACATGCTCTGCAATATACACGTATTCAGCCGCACAGATGCATATTAATCAAGTGCAAGATTGTCCACGGTGCAACACAGCTGTGGCAGGCAGGGCCTCCTATGGGAGAAACAGAAGGATAGGGTGAGTCTAGAATGACATAGTTAGCCCATGCTGACTTGTGTATCTATCTGATCTCTCCATCATGCATGTAAGCAGCACTTAGCACCACCTGTGGCTTCAGCTGGGCAAGATAGTTTTGCACACGTGTAGTATGCTCAACCGAGTTCTGCTCATTACCTCATGTGGTCACAATGTGAACCATCTCACCAATGGTATGCTGCTGGTGTGCAAGAGGGCCTGACAAGGATTGATGTGAAGAATTGCTTGCAAATCATTAACTTGGGTCACCCCCATGTCACAATGAAAGTAATGCACTTGGAAATCACACGTCTCTTTGAACTAGATATTTAAATAGGCGGTATATATATTTATTACGTGCTCGAAATGCTTTGGTTGGTTTTCAGACTTTTTCACCGTACGTGCATTACACCTCAGGTTCGTTTTGTTTTGCTTGTTCTGTCATCTACATACAGCGGTACTTGTATTCTAATCTAGATATCTATATCTAATAAACCTGAGGTACAATAAGGCACAACATGTGCATGTTTTCTTCCCATATTTGCTGACATCCTTCCTGCTGTGCCGGTCATGCTGCCTGCCACCAGCAGGGGACAGATATGTCACTCTAGCCTCAGCATAATATGTTTGAAGGTATGGAAGGACACAGGGGGCTATACAATGGCTTCCCTGAAATCTATATATGGAGTTACTTTTTTCATGAAATGAGGTCACCTAACTAGAAAATATCATGTAACGAAAGAGATATATTTATATGCATAGTTATATTTAGATTGTCTTCATCATCTCACCTTTCCCTGTGCAAGCAAACACATAGAATACATATCTAAATCATACCATTTGGATAACAGTTTATTGCTTTAGAATCCAGTGACTTGCAGCAGTAAATCTTTCAGGTGCGTGCATGTGTGTGTGTGTATGTGTGTATGTGTGTGTGTGTGTGTATGCATGTATCCCACTCTTCTTGGAGCTATGCAGTAGTTTTATTGCCAAGCCAAGAGTTTCATTCGTGCAGGATGAGACAGTTTTGCAGCGATACGTCAGGCACCAGTCTTGTCAGTGTCGTCATATGTAGATGCTCACACCAACATCAATCTTTCACATAGTTTTGCTATGCCCATCTGACTACCCAGCACAGGTGGTAGGGGTGTCATATTAGGATCTCTTTACTGTTGCACAAACAGACCATCTGCAGACTGCAATGAAACTAATGTTCGCCTTGTTGAGACAATAAAAAGATATTAAATTCAGAATGGTCTGCTACTGGCAAAGCACACAAACAGGGTGTGGCCAGCCGTGAACTGGCCAGTATTTCTTGTCTCTATATATTCTTTTTAGAACAAAATGACACAGGGTGACAGTTTGATGTGTGTGTGTGTGGCATCATCATTGTCATTCTCATATTCCTCATAATCGTAATCATTGTCATAATTGAAAGCACAAATAAACACAGGCTAAAAAGAGACACTAATAGAAACACTCAGTGGTCTGTGTTGAAATCAAAGTGGTTAGGTGACTACCCTCTGAAGAGAAGAGTGTGACAAACAAAACACTGAGAGAGGCAGAACAATAAACAGAATGATGATGCAGAGCTGGAGAGCAGACTCGTCGAGCAGCTGTCCACGGGACTGCTCCTGCTCATCACAAGTTGTTTTTTAACCTTTACTTAGGAGAGGGAGAACATGCATGCTCTTTTCCGCTGATGACACGCCGCACGTTCACACAGTTTAGACACATTCACACCCGGGATCTCCCCAGTACAGCCACATTCTTCTGTTACTGGCCACTGTGCGGCTACATCAGACCGGTCGGGGCTTGAATGTTGTGTCCAGAGGCAGCTCGGAGGTAGTTTTGGGGGGAAAGGGTTGAGGAGTTATTCATTCACTTTCTCCACTCAGATTGTCCCAGCTGATTATCAGATGATCAAACTGGTGACCTCCCTTCACAAGGGAGAAGATCAGATCAGATCATGAAGATCATTGGAAGATTCATGGCTTGGACAGTTTGTTTGTTTGTTCAACAAGAGCATGTCACTATTGTAACATAGTGACATGTATGGAATGACAAAGAAAATTATGCATATCTGGCCTGTGGTCCACATGGAATTTATGGAGAGAGCCTGTCAGTTCTCTCTGAATCAAACTGAGTCTCGGGATACTTTGTCACGCAGGAGAAATTTCATCCACCAGAGGGCGCTGTGATTCTACACTACACTTACAGTAAGCAGACTCAAATGAATTTATCATTAACAGATATTCTTGCAAACATTCCTCAATCAGTATTTGGAGTCTTTATTAAAGTGCAGAGGAATGATGGCATAGACAACATGAAAACATGAGTCTCATCTCAATTAAAACAATTTAAAAAAACAAGGGAACACTAAGATGACAAGCCAAACCTAAAAATTTTCCAAATCTGCAGTTGGCCCAGGGAGAAACATTTCATACAGAGAGCACATTTAACACCTTTCCATATTCAGTTTTGGGTGTTTTATTATTACATGCCGTTTGATTTCTTTGGTGGCTCTCCACTCAACTTGTGCTGCTTAGACAAGTCAGGCTTGCTTTCTCTAAAATGAAAAATAACGAAATACTGAAATTTGTAATGATTTCTTTTAAAGCTATGTTGAAGTGAAACATTTGCTTTGAATCACACCCAGGCCCAGATTCACTAAAGGTTTGCTTAGAGAGGAACCCAAGTGCCAAACTACTCTCTAACCCTGTGCAATGAAAGGAAACCTGCCAGATAGTGTTGGTCAAAAGAAAAATCCTCACTGTGCCTGTCATGAGCATGAGTTTGTAAATTCTAAGTAAATACCATCATCTTTATTTATTCATGATATCATTACAAAAGTTAGCTGAGGTCGCCTTTTCACAAAAGCTGCTATTGTTTCCATAAATCAGGCAAGAAATAGAGAGCATTTTCCTTCCTAGAATCTCAACTCAGGCCACAGAAAACTCCTCTTACAAAGGGTGTTGTAGGGGCTAAAGGCTGCCAGCCTTGGTTGATTAGTATTAAAGCTGAGGGAGGCTGCACAATTTGTGCTTGCAATTGGTAATGAAGGGCGCTGTCCAACAGACCCTTTATAGATGATCTGGGATGTGAAATAATTTAATGTTAAATCTACAGAACAGGCAAGACAAATGATATCCTCAGTGGAATGAGTCATATGGCATTTATCTATGCCTGGCTTTATGAGATGAAAAATGTCATTGCAGCATTGTCGGGGGTAAAAGCAGTGCAGCCACAGAATGGAAAGAAAATACTAGCATAAAATGGCACCCATTTTTAGATCAAATGAGAAACACCTCCTGCTGGGCGGCTCTACCAGTTTCAGGTAGTCAGTGGAATGTTTATACACTCGGGTCCCATGTGGTTTGATAAGAACGAAATACCAAAGCTGTCAGGAATTTTCAGAGGAAGTAGAATTTAAAGTGGAATAGGCGGAGGTGTATTCCTTATGTGTTTTTGCTTTATACTTGACACAATGTAGAACCTCGCCTCATGGTCATAGTTTTTTTTTTCAGCTGTTGTGATAAGATGACAGTGATATAATCAAGATGGAAAATCTGCACTGAATGGGGAAATGGTTTTAGTCATTATACCCAAGTCCTTTATGTTATAGTAATATATGTAATATTATAGTGTTCATACCCTATGGAATAGGTCCAGATTTTACATATAGAGGAAATGGCTATGGCCTTGGAAAAAAGTTATTTATCTTCACATCCTCTATATTTAGTAGACTGGCTTAGACTATGAAAAAAACATATGACATCATGAATTAAATGCATTCCCTTTCATATTACAGGATATGCTACATTATATAGTCGTTATATACTCCAGACTATCAGGCCCTATATAGACTATAGACTATAGACTATGTGGAATGAGTCTAAGAGCACTGGCAGATATTGTGCTCATTCATACAATATGTTAATGCGAATAATTAGCATTCATAGTGATGACCAGTAGGCAAGTCCGTGAACAGTGTATTCAATTCGCCCCATTAATCTCAGCTCAAAAAATCTGTATGAAAGAAGTGGTAAATCAAAAGACTTGCAAAGGGTGACCAGTTTGGATAATAAGAGTATGTGCCGCCACTACTCCAAGATGCAGGCATCATCGTCATCAGCAAATCAGGCAAGAATGGGGTGAGGTATTCCATTCAAGCATATCTTTAAAATATGCTATAATAACAAAACCTATTTTTTGTGCATGCGGCCTAGTTTCTTAGTTTGCTGTTAGCCATTTTTGGATTACTTTTAAGGACTGTACTGCACAAAGTAATCACCACAAATTAACTGGCACAGATTTCTATGCTGATAGGACAAAAAAAAAAATGCCTCAATATTTGGTAAAAGAGACTGTTCTTGAAATGTTGTGTTCTGGCTGGGACGCTGCAGTGTGGTTTGCCAATGGCAGGGATGAAAACATGAAGTCTAGTGGGACCTTATTATTGGTGATCTGAATGTCACGGAACCTGTGTTTCTTCTCCATCTTGACAATTGTCCCATTAAAGTCTTCGGTTTTGCTGACAAAGATCAGTTCTTTTGGTAATAAATCATGCAAACAATTACTATTGTGTCATCAGCAAATTTGATGATACAGCTGTCACAGCTTGCCATTACAATCATGAATTAACAAAGAGAGGAGTGGACAACTCACAGCTCTGAATTACTCCACATGAATAACCATTATCAGTATTTACATCTGCCATGTTTGGTACAGATAATATACATATATTGGATAAATGAAATGCAGATACTTGCATTATGGTTGCATGCCATCAAGGTGCATTTTGGAGGATGAATTTAGCTCACCTTGGAGTTAGTAACTATATATATCTATATGATATCTGCATTGAAAAAGGAGAAAAAACCAAGTGATGACTCCTATAGAAAGATGTGTTGAAGAAGCACACAAATACACACTGCAATGACTTGGCACATGATTTAACTATAAAAGATGGCAAACAGACAGTAGACAGACAGATGGTATCTTTGAATGATTTCAGCTTTTGAAATTTGGAGGAGCGATATTGGATGGAATACTCTCTCCCTCGATTGCCTGATTTTGGCGACAATTTTGTTGCCTGTGTCTGGCTGATAATGACAGCAGCCTCTCTGAATAGCCAGACTTGATCCCACTGCTCAACTCTCTAGATTTACAGCCTGCCATCTCAAGATCTTATTTGGGCAACAAGAACCGAGGAAGCAGTTTCCTGCAAAATAATAGTGAGCTGAGTGCTCTCTAATTTGCATGACCCCACAGTCCTTAACATTTGCTAAAAAAATCTATCTATCTATCTATCTATCTATCTATCTATCTATCTATCTATGTATCTATCTATCTATCTATCTATCTATCTATCTATCTATCTATGTTGAGTATGTAGATAGATATAGATATAGATAGATACAGATATATATACTGATTGTCAGTGGTTGTCCAGGTGGGGTCCAGGCACCCCCGCAGGCACCGGCAAGTCTTCAGATAAATGGAGAAAACTGAACTTTAACTATAATTCAGTCATAGAAATTAAATTCAGTTTCAGTTTACTACAAAACTATTATGACACCTGTGCACCTTAATTAAAGTCAACTTGGCGGTCTGGCACATGACAAAGTTGGAAAAGCCCTGGTCTAGCACGTGCATCTCATCTTCACATGAAAATCATAAGCCAAATCAAGAGTGCCTCCACTCAGTGACATGCAGACTAAGTGCGGTTATTTGATTGTATTTGAATGAGCAAAGTGTTAACTCACGACTAATTAACTCTTATCAAATTTAAGCATCCTTGATGTGTATTACAAAACTGCTCCAAGGGTGCAGCTGTGCAGTTTTTCTCAGAGTCAGAAATGTGTGAGAAGACTGTTTCTCTGGAGACTTACATTACATTAACAAAGACAATTTCCTGTAACACTGGCATATAGCTCGGAGCACTGTAATGAAAAGAATGAAAAAAAAATCTATAAACCACAGAGTGAGCCTATATGTCTGAGATGCAGCAGCTATAGAATCTAACTGTCTAACAAACTGTATGTGAACTCTTCTTCAGCATAAATTCTGCCTGTGCTTGACTTCCTCAGCTGTGTTTCAGGTGCAGAGTCCAAAGTGTTGCTCTGGAAGCAGTGACAGGTATCAAACTGCAGCTGAGCAGATCCAAATAGCTGCGTTAGCCGGATGGGCATGATGCAGGCATGGCACCTTGCCAGACGGTGGAGGAAAGCTGTGGCAACATGGATACCTGACGGACAGCATCGCCAGAGAATAAAATCAAGCTTAACCAAGGTGGCTAATTTAACTACTTTGCTAATTTAGCTGCCTTCATTAACCTCACTCTGTAGCTTCTAACGTTGCTAGTTGCAGACTATAATGTTTACTGAGCAGTTGTAAAACAATATCAAAATATTATCTTTAATATATTTTAATTTTACGCACAGTAAGTCTTAGATGTTGTGCATGACATTAAGACATGTTGTTCCTCTGTAGGCAACTGTCTGTCTTGGGCAGCATCTTTGGCTGGATCAATGATCGACCAATGATAAAGGTCAAGACCAGGGCCGCCCCTCCCTACACGCAGGGATAGGAGACATAAGTGCTAAGCTTTTTCTATTTAACCTAAAAGTGGCAAACTTTTTCACAAGGACAACAATGGACAAACTAAGAGATCTGCTTAAAAATAGATAAATAAAATGCATATTCTTTTGGTAATGATACAACTTCTGTTTAGGCATTGTCTTATTATACTTGCAAGGCAGTTCTCAATAACATAAAGTTGAAAAAATTCAACTTTTGTCCCTCCCTAGTCCCTGCACACCACTTTGAAGGCAAGTTTGTATTTCTAGCTGTCCTGGCATGCTTTGTGCTATAATATGCTCGCATGCAGTAAACAATTTATGGAGTGGGGGATGTGTCATCACTATCAAGTTCACGCACATCACACCTCCATGCCTGCAGGACTGAATTTGTGCACACAAAACAGCAATGCTTTTGCATTGTAACACAAGTGCATTTTATATGTCAAATAAAAAAAACCCATCTCTGCATGTAAGCTGATGCTGTGTGACTCATGTCTGGGGCTGAAAAGAGTCTCTGCATGAGCATCGCAGACATGCCCAAGAATTTCAAGCTCCACGTGAAGTCCATGCAAGGGCACGCACTCTGATTGGCTGATCATTTGTTTATGCAGCAAAACAGGCATCAACAGTGAAGCATAAACGCTGTGCTCCTTTGTTTAGAAGGCACGCTTTTCATCCCATTTACATTATATTTGACTATATGGATTATAGGCTCATAGAAATGGAAGAAAACAGATGTTTCGCATTTCTTGTTCTGTTTTGTGTTAATTTTGCGCCTCAGTTCTTCTCATGATGAAAAGAGCTTTGTGCACAACAGTTTTTCTGTGTAAACAATTGTAGATGCAGAAAAACAACAACATGAAATGAACTTGGTGTGAAAATGTCATGAGTGAGTACATACAGCATATACCTACATATCCGCCTGTCCTCACCACTACATTATTGAGCAGGGCACCATCACTTGTAAATCTGCCAGTCATATCAGTGGGTGCAGCTACCGCGGGTTCTTCTCTGTATGGAGGGTAGAAACAGATTGAACCGGGCATCTGCCATGAGTCAAAGGGCTAAGTTTTACCCAGCAGCGGTGCACGTTGCCTCATCCTTGTCAATCCAAAATTTTGCAGTTGCTGCTGATGTGGAGTGGCACTGAAGCGAAAGTGGCACTGACACTGTAACACAGATGGTATGGCAGAGGCACATCTTCGCAGTGTGCTGTTTGCAGATATTATCCCTGCATTCAGTAGCTTTTTCCCCTGTTTGATTGCAGGCTTTTTACTCTTGGGTGTCACTTGACTTCACATATGGGTTTCAGAGCGGTGTGTGAGCTCAGATACATGCTCCCGTCTTCAGGCTTTCGTGAAGTCATTAAGTAATATTATCAAGCTTATCAAAATGACACTTTCTTATTAGAAATTCACTCCAACACCAAACAGTCTGCTGGGTAAGGCACTGTTAGGCAGGAAAATCCCCCAAAAAAGTCAAATCTGAGCAAATGGTGCACCTGCCTGTGCTTGGCTTCGTATATTGATTTTCTCTCAAATTTATTTACAGTGATTGCTGCAATGGTTTGAGTTCAGATGGAAATCATGGAGAAAAATACAAGTAGTTCCTGATTGTAATTAATTTTGATCAGTGTGTTTACCTTCAGAAAACAATTTAGTGCGCTATTGATTTTCTATCTTCTCATGCAACGTAATTTTATAAGGGCTTTTTAATCCATCACAGTTATACCAACCATGAGCAACAAAAACAAGGCAAATCTCCAAGCCTGCTGCTTCCACTATGCCAAACACACACACACACACACACACACACACAGAGAGAGAGAGACACACACAAAAATTCCAATTGATACATTAATTATCAAGTAAAATGTTTAACTTATTAATGTTCATTTGATATAGATAGTTGCCAGTGTTTGGTTGGCAGTCTCCTCTGTTTACACTCCCAAACTGAGCAAACCTCCGAGTTGATGCCTCCAGATAGTACATGATGCATTCTAAATGTCTTTACTGGACACTGGAAATGATGCTTTCAAAAATGCACTCATCAGTTGCTTCCATTTGTTGCATTCTAAACAGATCTTGAACTCAAATGGCTCACGGAATACACATTTTTATGTGTTTGTGCCATTATTTAAATCCTGAAATTTATCAAACTTTCACCTCAGCAAAGTCCATATCTTCCAACTTTTTAAAGTTTTGGGACTGAAGTTTCCAAATTGAAAACCTGACACATCCCTCTAGAAGGGAATGGAAAAAGAAAAATTTCCAGCCAATGAATATTTAATGGAGAGAAAGGTTGCTTTAATAAAATACTGTGCAGACCAGTCAAAGACATGTCGGACCAAGAGTGTCTTGGGGGAGCCTCTGTTGCCTCAGTGAAAGAAAAAAAAGAAAAAAAAAATACCAGCCTGTGAATACTAAAAGGGACAATAACAAAGCAGAGAAAAAACAGAAGGAGAGAGAGAGTGAGAGAGAGAGAAAATTCTCTGCATATTCATTGGGGGAGTCGGGGGTTTTGAAATGAAATCAGTTTGGAAAGTTGATGATTGTGTTTGTGCTTTCTCTACAGTTTATAATAGCCAAGAATATAATGGCTATGAAATGGGTTATTTAGCAACAAGGTGGATTTTCTGTGCTGTGACCAGCTGATTGTAGTCACAGTCTCAGCTCATGCCTTATTTATTCATTTGAAAGACTTGCCTACCTTTACTTCCACAGGCTATAGTAAAGACAGCGAGGAAACGGTAGAGAGATGACATGCAACAAAGGTCCCAGGCCAGATTTTTCTGAACATAAATTGTTGCAGATTAGCTGCCAAATACTTTGATTCTATTGGATAATGATGTATGGCACACGACTTGTCACTGTCACTTATAACACCGTGCTCTTTCATAATAAAATATGAGAGCAAGTGCAGTGACATCCTACTGAGATCATAGTGATAGCTCAGGAAATGAGCCCTCAAATTCCCGACATTTTAATGAGGAATTTGATGAATACATAACGGTGTAATGCTCACCCTGAAATCTGTGTAGCCGAGAAAATAACAAGGACTATGTCAATACCGCTGTATCAATATGGTAGCAGCTTACCTACTTAACAATATATGACTTGAGAGAGACTAGTAATTGTATTGGCTGTGATACAGCCATTAAAATGGAACACTCAATGAAATAACACGTTTCACGCCTCTGGCTGCAGGCCTGAGCTAAACAGAAGATGAACACTTCCTGAAGATGTAGGCAACCTTTGAACCCTTTATTTATCTTACCATGCAAGTTTTCTATTCTGTATTGGCCTGGAAAACGTACACCAGGTAGTTCAAGCACATGCGCAAAATACTTACACCTGCTTGGTTGCAGAGATGCAAAATCGTAGTCTCCACAATAAATTCCACATCCACTAAAACACTTGACCTGTTCATTTTTTTTCACTTAAAGTTGCCCTCAAAACAGAGGCTGAGTCTATCAAGGCAGAGTCCTTACCACAGTGGCCTGGGTGCCAATCTGTCCTGGACCCTCTGCTGCTTGTCATCCCCTCTCTCTGCCCTGCCTCTCTTGCCACTATCAAACAAAGCAAAAGGCCAAAAAAGTAATCTTAAAGAAAAACTCTATATGAAAACAATGATCGTATCTTTCAAACCCTGAAGGTTGCAAAAAGGTTCAGACATAAGGTCAGAAGTAGATTCACATGTGAAGGAGCAGTGTGTATTATTTACCAGGCTCTTCTGAATGTCCTTGTTTACAGCTCTTTTTCTGAGCTTGTGTATTCTTTATTGCCGTGGTTGTGGACGAATGTGGCCACGGGGCCCCATTCGTCCTTAGTCATTAAGTCACCGTCCAAACATAGGCAAACTTAAGAGCCCATCAAATTGATTTTTTTTTTTTTTCTGTGAACTGTTAACCCCCTGAAAGCTGCATGAAATTCCCTGAGTTTCATGAAGATGCGTATTTTATTTGTCAGAAACTACAGTTGCATCTAAAAATCTAAAAATTACATTTTCTACATTCATTTTTTTTTTTTTTTTTTTTACATCTTGACATAGTTTTCGAATACTTTTTTATTCTTTTGGTACTTTTTTAAAACTTTTGTGCTGTGAGGAGGTGTTTTTATCTCTGCCAGCCAGTAGCCTGGAGGGGATATTGCGTTTGGCCGTGTGTGTGTGTGTGTCTGTCTACAGCTAATCTCGCATGCTGCTGGGTCTGTCAGCCTAATATTTGTTGTGCACACTCATGACTCCATGATCAAGGGCCTCTCGTTGTTGTGGTGATTCGAAATATTTGAAAACCTGTTTTAGACAACAACTGAGTTCTAACTCCTCAGCTGCTTTTTCACCTAAGTCCGAGATCTGCCCGGTGGAGTGCACTCTTCTAGTTATTTTTCAATGTATTTTTTATATATTAAATGTTTTTTTTTCCCCACAAATGTTGTTCGAAGAGGCTCTGAGATGGACCCACTTGCTCATTGTCCACTGAGAATCAACCTGTGGTCCACTTTTGGGCTATGACCCATAAGCTGAAAATCACTGGTTTATTTTTTACACATTACACTTTAGAAAGAGGTGGCTGATTTTTTTTGTGCTTCAGGTGGGGAGTCAGCAGCTTTGTTTCAGCTCTAGTATTATAGCTTTAAGCTCTATATATCAACACACACACACACATGGAGAGAAAGAGAGAGAAATACACACTATATTCCGGTCCTTTAATTCCACAACTGCACAGTGCAGCCCTATCTGCAGATTTATGGTCTGGCTCCGTCTCAAATCAGTTGTGCCACAAGAGGGAGTTGAGCTATATAAAGCATGAGGCAGGCTTTGTTGCTGTCTGGAGCCCTCTGTTCTGCAGGAGTCTTTTATAATTGGGCAGCATCTAATCTCCTCGAACATACCAGCTAGTCAGAGTGGCAATACCGTACTTTTAACAGGACTGTTTGTTTATGTTTTTTTCATTACTGATACGGCGGCAGCTCCTTGTGTTTTGGGGGTTTCTTAACCCTGTACCCCTCTGCAACATGTCTCCAACAGCACGTGGTGGGATTATCTCATGGAAAGACATGATTGTTCCCTCGTCAGACGCTCAAAGACATTACTAAAACAACACTTGGCCTTGAGTCAGTGACCAACGCCTCGGTCATGCATGTCCTGAATGTCCTTCCATCAATGTTTCAGTTGATCGGATGTGGCAATACTTTTTTCACAGCTGTAAGAGCGGTATTGTGGATTCTGTTTGATGGCAACAGTGGCATCGAAAAAGGGCCAGCCGTGGAACTTTGATGTCCGTTTGATCAAATGTCGTCCATTAATCGCTGTGACATTATAAGGTTCCTCACCCACGACAGCAACGAATAACTAATGGCAAGAGTAATGATGATAATAACATGAACTTTATTTCCAAAACAAAACTGCAATGTGCTTTACAGCATCACTAAAAGAAAGGGCAAAAGGCTGGGAGCGCGCGCACAAAAAGCCATTAAACAGCTGAATAAAGTTTTAAGATAAGGACAGTGGAGGGCGGCAACCCTCTAGGATCAACAATAAAAGCGAAGACACATAGCTCATAAAACAACAAATAAAATATAAAACAAGTGCAACAAAACAGGACATTATGCACAAGCCTGCTAAATTTTAAAGACGACTCTAAGGCCAACGAGCAGCCGAAGAATAATGACCTCAATGAGGGCAGTGATACTGTGGTTTTTTTTTTTTTTTAGTGTTTGTTGCAAGCTTTGTGCTGCATTCATACTTGCTGGAAAGAGGAGAGCGAACTCTGACTTAGCCGGAGCAGAGGGAGTTACAGTCGTCTAGACGAGATGAGATGCATGGATGGATAACCTTCTCAAGGTCTGTGAAAGATAGAAAGGACCCAATTTTAGATATGCTCCAGCTCACCAAGGCATTCTTTATAGCAGCCCCCTTTTGGCAGCAGTCTTTGAAAGTGATCCTAGGGACACACAGTTTCACTTTTAGTCAAACAACAAAGGTTGAAGATATAAACTATGAGCTAGGCTTTACATTTAAAACAAATCCATGAACATGAAAATAAGGATTGTGTAGATTAGGCAGGACAGGCAGAGAAAAATTACAGTCCTCTTTTGCCTGTGTTGAAACGTTGACTGACAAAGCCACATGGTTTACATGCAAGTGTTTTCACCCCCAGCTGTTTGGATGATCACGGAGCTCACCCGGAGAACAATAATCTGCCCACAAACGCGGAACACTGAACCACACAGTACGCATGCAAAACAATGAGGGGGATACGAGTCTTTTATGTCACTATGCAAACTTCTGTGATGCTTTGTAAATACTGTTGTACGTGCATATTTGTTCAGATAATAGACCAAAGACAGCCACTCAGTTTGTCTGATACTTCCTTTGTTATGCATAGTTATCTGCTTATTGACTAATCATAGACCTCGTTGTAGCTCAGGATAAAACACTCAAATCTTTCTTGCATCTGAGAAATTACCATTTTGAGATTGTACTTCAGGTTGTGATTTTATTTTGAGGGAGAAGGCAAAAACCCTCTATTGTACCGATACAATGAGTTAATCTGATTGTGTAATGTGTTGATTGTGGAGATGAGTGGCTTATATTTTCTTGTAGTTGATAGCTATGGATGGTAACTTTAAAAGTTCAGTGAAAATTTTATATAAATAAAAAAAAAAACTTTAAAATTTCATTTTATCCAGTTCATTATGTCATAGCTTATTAGTGCTTTCATTCATTTGAGCAGAAGATAGCCCATTTAAACAAAGCATGAAATATGAAAAGAGGTTTTCATAAAAAAGAGAATTTCATACGCCTCTGTGTTGGTACCCAGCGCTGGCTGAAACCCCAGATGAACTCTATTTATTTAAACCAAATGATCAAAAATGTTCCAAATTTATCTTTTAATTTGTCCAATAATTCAAAAGCGCTCCACACAGCTCCGAGTTAGTCCTCTGTCTGCATTCATCCATTCATGCAGAGAAGACTGAATGTTCCCTTTCCTATCTTTGAATCGCACAGTGAACAATCAATGGACACAGCGCTTGTTATGTGACAAAAGTTGAAAAGATCTAAATTAATGTTTTATTTCTTCACTTTGTACAAAATGCCCTGAGTAACACTGAGCAGGCCGTGATGATTTGCAATAATGCGCGGGACACTTGCACAAAGCCTATTGCGAGGCGCCAGCCCCGCTGACATCTCACATTTCAAGGCGCACTATAGGCTGGTTTATATGCAGTAGTTGTCCGCGGCGATGAAATCATTTGTATTCCTGCATTGGAGAGTCTGTTGACAGCAAAAAGAGCAGTTTGTGTCAAATTCATATTAATTCCACACTAATGAAGCACAGAGGAAAACTGAAGGAATTTGTCTTTACATTACTGTTGGACACCAGAGCAACTTTTTAGACTACCTCTCACAATGAAGTGGCATCTGGCACTCTGGCATTTTGGGCGTGACATATTGACAAACTCCTCGACTTGCCTCTTTTCCTCTCCCCTTTACAAATAATAAGTACAAAGTGGCCTAGCAGACCACTCATAATGTTCAGGGTCTCACGGTCGCCTCAAGTGCAGCTACACTTTTGGAGAGGTGTATTTCGAGCTACAGCCAGGGCCACAGACGCTAACAGTGCGGCTGTGGAGGCATTTTGACTCAGAAGTATAAAATAGCCTTTTCATTTTTATTTTGTCTGCAACTTTGCACCAGCTTTCAACCAAAAAGAACCTGTGGTATAAGTAGAAAAAAGGCTGCTGTGTAGATAACAGAGGCCCGCTTCACTCCCACAGCTTATGACCTCCGTGCTCGCTGGAAAGGCGCCTAGCATCAATCTTGACGGCTGCTTATACATTATAAATTGGTATTAGCTGTTGAATGTTGTTTACATTCTCATGTGGAGCCTCAGGGCATGTAAAAGAACACCTGAGCATGCAGTGAGTGCAAAGAGTTACATTTCAGCGCTGCTTTTGTTGGCAAATCTTTGTGTGTTTCTTTTTTTTTTTATTATTATCATTATTATTCATTTATATCTCAGTCGGAGAACAAACTGTGTTTTCCACCATAATCTATCAAGCCAGTGCTATGACATTAAAATGAGGGGGATGTTACAGTTTCATCAAGCACTGAAAATGATGTGTCTGGAGTCTGTGTAATTTGCATGTGACACATGAGGCTGTCAAACAGAGCTAAACTAATGGAGTTTAGAGAGGTTTTACCGGATGAGAAATTTCTCCAGCTTGTACGTGAGGAATCAGCAGTGCACACAGTCTGATAACAAATACATGCACTATATTAGGACTTTAATGAAAAAACCTTGCTTAAAAACAACCAAGTACACAAACACAGGTACTTATATGGAGCGAAAAAGAACATCCACCCACACCAACTCCACTCTTTATAGTAATTATCAGCATGCTTGGAATGCGTCTTTAACCTGTTAGATTGCTCGTTTGAAGCCTGGCATACCTCGACTGCGGCCCAAGGGGCACTTTCTGTATGGGAAGGCACTCGGACAGATGTTTCAGCACCAGGTGGCCTCTAATTGTGGATGTCTGGTCAGCTGCGGGTTATTCTGAGGATGCGGTTGAGATCAAGACTAATGGGAGGTTATTGGGTATTTTATGTTTGAGAGTGCTGTAGATTAAAAATAGCAGGCATCGCCGTTTCTATTCTCACAGGTAATGATTCCCAACCTGCAGACTGAGGCAGAGACGGGACAGACAGAGATGGGTGCTGAGGCTATAATAAACTGCAGAGCTGTCAAGTGTAATAAACCACAGAGCTGAGTGGTAAACTGTCCCCGGCAATTTAAGTACAGAAGCTGCTCCATGCATGTAAATTACATCACCATGGTCGGAAATATAAAGCATCTTTCCTGGTATCAACTCCAGTTCCGTGGCTGAGATCGTAACCTTGGTCTGACACAGAAGTGTTTTTCGATACACATTCATTTCAGGTCTGACAACCTGTGATTTACAGCATTTTATTGGATAGCTAATGCTAAAATATGAATCTCATTGGAACATGATCGGCTGCGCAGTTGTAATGAATGGCAGTAAATGACAGAGTACACACATAAAACTGCACGTGCCGTCTGAATGGCAGTCGGGAAGTGCTGGTGAAGGAAGGTCCAGCCTTATGATAGAAGTATATGGTCCAGTCACAAGGCTGTACGCGTCAGATGATTCTGTCTGATGGCAGTCTGAACTGTTCAACTTTGATTTTGGCTCATTCACCACTTCCCTCGGACACTGGACGTAACAAATCACCATTTTAGCGTTGTTTGGCCAGCATGAACACTTTACCGCATGTCTTCAAGGACTCTGAAATGTGCCACAAGGCTTGGTTAGCAATGTCCAAGAAGTTAGGCGACATCATGACATAGTGTTTGAGATGGAGCTGGAAGAACTGGAAGACAATCCACTGTCTAATAGTTGCCCTGTAAACTCCCTGCTTGAAAGGCCAATAAAGGCCGATGCTATCTGCCTCTCACGGCCTTGAATGGTTTTAAATTTGTACCGCTCCCATTAAATTGCAGCAGTTGCCACTTATGGATACTAGATACAAGAATGCTACAGTAGGTGCTTGTGCACATATGGCTAATGTGTTCAAATTACATTCACTTACATCTACTTATCCAACCTATACTCAGCACATCTGCAAATACCGAGAGGGTGCTCACTCTAATGGTGCACAGCGGTGCGTAACAGCCGTAATATAATGTGACTCAGGGGCGTTGTTTCAGTAAAAGCCAAAGTATGGCAATGTGACATGATGTCACAGAAATACTCACTGATGATGGGATTTGAAAAATATGAACTTACCTAAAACTTTATTTAAAAGCCGAGCCCCAGATAAACGCTGAGTTCTTTTCACTAGCTGAGTATATCCACACGTTTTGGAAAATAAGGGCTGGTCTTAATAAGAAACCAAGTCTAAATTAACTGTTTTGGTGGTTATCACAGATGCAGTTTTGTTTCTCTTTTTTTTTTATCATCATTTGCAATCAATCAACTGATATATTATTCGGTATACAGGTAGACTAATATTCATACTTACTGGTTTAAATAATCAATTACTCAACTATAAAATAGATAGATAGATAGATAGATATTTACTTTATTGATCCCAAACTGGGAAATTCCCAAAATACTGTGGCTTATAGTCCTAATAACCTACTGTGATTGCTCTTGCCTCTAATTCACCACTAGTAAGAGTCAATTTATTTAAAAAAAAAAAAACAAAAAACAAAGTTACACATAAACCAAGTCAAGCAGATATCGATACCACAATATCTGATGTTGGACAAAATGAAAATAGCTACAAAAAACTCCCCCCAAAAACGCCTAAAGCTGATAGGAAGAGAAAGGAGTAATCGTTAGTATGGTCAAATTCCAATTTTATTTGCAAATATAAAAACAAAAGGCTAGAGACAAAAACATTAGTAAGAAATAATGTTACAAAGAGTTACAAGCTCCTAAATGTCCCCTAAATATCCAGTTCAGTATTGACATCAACAGCCCACTCATACAGCCTTTGGCTGGTTCAGTCACCTCCCTGGAGCGGAGGCGGTCTTAAAAAAACATATATTGTTCTACATATGAACTGTCAATACATTCAATTGTTTACTGTATGGATTTCCTTGTTAGCTGTTTGTTCATTACAAAGATTAAAGAAGGTTAATATTCCTCTCGGCTGCACTGATTGACCTTGATTAATAATTATCAGAAAAAACACATTGAATATGCTGAATAATAAGTTGTGATAATATCTTAGGAATTGCTGCTAAACACTGAATAAAAGTGACAGGAATTTTGTGCCTTTATCGTACTTTATCACACTTTCTCCATGCAACGATGCATATATTGTAAAATGAGCAAACATATAAGCACTGGGTTGTTATATATGGCAATATATTCATTAATGTATTGCACTATTTTCCAGAGTATCCCCATATATTTTGTTGCCTAAGGGTTAGCAATCAGAAGAGGCCCAGTAGCAGCCGTTACATGTGGGGAAGGTCCCTCGGGGGCCGGGAGGAGATGCTTCCCTGAAAGGCATCCTTCCAACCGGGCATCAGAGCTGCTCTCTCCCGGCTGGTCGGCTCTCCCCCAGGAGCCGTGAGAGAACAGGCTGTCATTACCGTTTTTAAATTCCAACTGTGATAAAACTGTTTTCAACTTAGCATTGGGTGGTTTCTTTACTGTTTAAGGCGATAAAATTTGACTTTGAGGGTGCGGCAGAGAGCCAGGCAGATAAGACAAGACACTACAGCTTCTTGCTTGCTGTTTTTATCTGGTTTGTCTACCGGTTTAAACTCTAAAAAGTTCTTTTTGAATACGGAAAAACCTCATCACATAATGTTAGTCCCATCCTCATGAAATTATCCATTCTCTGTTACGCACATGGCTGCTGCTTTCGCTTGAACTCATACAAAGGAGTGGCATTCACTGACATGAGGACATCAGGGATTTGTTCTTGTAAACTTCCGCCCAGCAACAATATTTTGTAATTTTTTTTTTTATTTTTAACCTGATTGCAGCTGTCCATCTACCACTGTTCCCGGCGGTCTCTGTCATCACCTATTGAGCTTAAATAATGTCGGCGCTGCTGTTCTGTGTCGCGCTGCTGTGTTTGGAGCTTCAAAATGGCTCCAAACAGGCGACTGGTGACCACTCTGCGCCCACTAATGACATGGAATGGCTTAACAAGAGCTACTATTTTCGTGGATTACGCCGCATGTGGTGTTCCAGGACGTGTCCATCACTGTGTTTTTTTTTTCATCATTTCATCTTTGGTCTTTTGAAGCATACTGCCTGCTTTAACCCTCCTGTTATGTTTCACATTTTTGAACATCTTTTATGTTTGGGTCAATTTGACCCCTGCAGTTTAAACTTCCACAAAATTATTATAACTAAAATTGTCATCAAAGTTTATGTGTCAGGTACTTTATGTTTCTTTGTTGATTACCTAAATAGCCCTTTAAATAAAACATAACTCCCCCCCACCCCCACTTATACATCCAGTACCTCCTATTACGTGACAATGGAAAAATATGCAAATCACTATAAAATCTCACTGATTGATCTGAAATTGGAAAGAAATATTAATTTTTGGTGTTTTAATGGCTTTATATTATTTCA
>OMLB01055532.1:0-31817 GCA_900302555.1 Myripristis jacobus
GACTCGGCTTGACTCTACTCGGTTTGAGAGCTTTTCCATTAGGTGGTAGTGCCTGCTAGCAGGTCCCATTTTAGGACCTACTCAGCCGGGGTTCCAAGCGAGCTGAGTCGAGCCGAAAATGTGACGTGAATGCCGTGCAGGCCACTGATTGGACAGGGAGTGACGAGAGTGACTCCTGCACGAAAACAAAACCCGACATTAAAAAACCAAAAACAAAACGGCAACAGCGACCGTGCGCATTGATCGTCACTGAAGTTGGCAAAGTCGGAAAATGGCAAGCAAACCGATACCGCGGTCAAATGAAGACGTGGAGACATTTCTGTGCCTGGTGGCGGCCCAAAGAATCCAGAGGGAGCTGGACGGTGCGCCGCCTTGCTATGACGACTCCACCCACGGCGAGGTGCTACTCAATTGTAATGGAAAACCAACCAAACCGTGTCGAGGCGAGTCGAGCTGAGTAGTTACTAGTGGAAAAGGGGCAAGTGATCAGTTTGGGAGGGATTAATGTTAGCGTAGGAGTCCTCTATTGTATTGCGATAAGGCATAGAATTGAATGCTGATGGAATCACTTCTTTAAATTCGGCTACAACATTGCTAGATAGATATCTAGTGAAGACATTTTTGTCTAGGAGCAAATAGTCCTGTAGCAGAAATTTGAAGGCTATTAGATAATGGTCCAATAAAAGAGGATTATGTAGAAAGACTATAAGATGATCAGTCAAGGATGTGGTTAAAGCAGTGAGCAGATTCAATTATACTCAGAGGGGGGCCAATTGAGTCTAATAATGACATAAACGCAGCGCTAAGACTATTATTATCTATAATAGCTATTATCTTTGTCTACATGAATATTAAAATCACCAACTGTAATTACTTTATCTATACTAAGGACTAGGCTTGATTAAAAACTCTGAGTATTCAGATGGAAATTATATGGGCTAGGGGGGTGGCACACTATAACAAATACAATGGGCATTAATGCTTTCCAGTTTGGGTGTGAGAGACTAAGAACAACGCTTTCAAATGAGTCAAGATTAAGTTTGGGCCTGGGATTAATTAAACTCAGAGTGCTCACTCAAGTGCTGCTGTTTAAGATATAGTTTTGATGTTTTTAAGTTTCAGTTGGCACTTCTTGTTAGTGAAAAATACATTTTAAATACCAGAATTTCATTGGGGGTACATCCTACAGGGTCTCAAGTGTATGAAATGGAGAACAGGCAGGATCCATTGGCTGTTGAAGGAATCAAACTTGTGCCATCTTAGATCAATGATGTCTATGTAGTCACTTCATCTTTTTGATATTTTATTGGCCCTGACTAGGTAGGGAGCTCTCTTTTTCCTTTCTGTCCTCACAAAAATATCAGAGCTCAGGGGCACCTAAAGAAAAGTTGCAAAAACTGAGTTATCACTGGCTTAAAAGTCTTGTAAAATTAAGCTAAATACACTAAGATAGCTCTTGGCAATAGTAGATTCAGCAATGTGACTTGCCATATACACAACATAATGTTTGTCCTCTGGCATTCACTGCATTTGTTGCCAAAAATCCACAGCATCCAAGTGATTTCACTTTTTTTTTCTAGCATCACCCCATCTCTAAGCTCATCAGAAGCACTCAAAACTGCAACTACCAGTTTGACAACAGGAGAAAGCACATGACCACAGCTGAATGCACAGAAACACACACCTACCTGCCCTTCTCTCATGAGTAAGCCACCCTTTGTGTGACATACATTATGTGGTTTGTTTCCATTTAGCACTGCTGTGCTTTCTGCATCAACTGCTAATTTGTCTTGCAGGCACAATGGAATATCATCTGTAGTCACCCAGAGTCTTACCTTGCAAGACTCTGCAAGGATTAACAACAGATTGTTTGGTAAGTGATCACTTGTGAATTAGATACATATGGGGCTCTATTTTCCTGGCGCAGCGCAGGGTGGCACAGTGAGGTGCACATAGTTTAGTATTTTCGCAGACCGAGGTGCGCCGAGATGGGAGTGGCGGCGCAGCAGGGGGAGGTGTCGACAGATTCAGCTTGGCGCAGTGACATTTTCGTGCCAAAAGGCTTTGCCGAGGTGTGCCCAAAGCTTGCCATCTGAAACCACGTCTACTTTCGGCGCAAGGTGCAGTGGGGCTGGCGTAGTGAAATTTTGTCTGACCTGCGGGCAGTGCACACACGTCACCAAAACCTCACAGATTGCCAGGCACATTAACAATGCAATAAATACCCACAAAAACCACTATTCAATGCTATAATCTCAATCAGCGTATAAATGTATCTCCATATCGACTGTCCCATCACATCCGATGTCAGATCAAAGGAGATGGGCACCGTTTGGCATGCGTAATGAAAACCCAGCCTGATCACCTGTCAGTCAAACAATGTGTCCAGTACGATGATGTCTTTTTTCCAGTCATGGTGTCTGGCGCTGCTCGTGTTAACGACACAGTTCTTCTTCCATATATAGCCTATAAATATTCCACACTGGGTTTCCGTTATCCGATAATCACCTGTGACTGGTAAAATCTGCCAAAGTCTGGTTATTTTTAAAGTTCCGGTGAAAATATTCCCTCTAAGCACAATTTGAATTTTATTACAAAAGTCAATTTCCACGAAATTTTATTTATTTATTTATTTATTTTAAAAATAGTCTGCGTGATCCTTGTCTCCAGTGTACCAGAGAGAGAGAGAGGTTTTTCTCTGCAGAACCGGATCAAAACAGCGCAGCGAAGTCGCCTGGGAGAGAACAAGGTCACAAGACTGATGCGCATTGCAAGTTGCGGAGAGACACTTGAGACTTTTGATTTTAATTCAGCTGCTGAATTAAGTTTTTATTGCATCTATTTGATTTCAAGTTGACAGCACGCCACGTTATTAAAATGGTATGAGCCAGTTTTTTTTGTTTGCAATTGTATGCAATGTTCATGTTAAAAGAGCACAGGCTTGTGCAATATTTATTTATTTATTTTAGAAGTTACGCATTTGAGTCAATTGACGGCACACATTTTATTTGATATAGCCTACTTTTCAATAAAAAGATTACGCTATAAACTGACATGCCTTGATATCATTCTTATATAGCCTGCATATAATTTTAAACTCAATAAATTCAGATAATATTTGACCGGAATTTCAAACATTTGTCCGGTAAATTGAAAACGGTCACGTTGGTCACGTTGTCCGGTGCCAATTTTTTCTAACGGAAACCCTGATTCCCACGCAAATCGAAAATCTGAAATGCATCAGTTCCTTGCCTAACAGTGGGCGTTTAGAACAGCAAATGTAAAAGCTTTCATGAACCAGATTTTGTTTTAATCTCTAGTGTGTTGTTGCATCAGTAAGTGATGGAGTCAAAAGTTGCAAAACCAACATGTAGGCTATTTATATGAATATGGCGAGGATTATCCTTTGAGGTAAAAACATTCATTAAAAATGGGGGCTTCACAGTTAAATTTATATTTGCTCGTAAAAATCAATAACTTTAACAGACGGTGACAGAGCTGGAAAAAAAAGATATGCGAGGCAGGTAGGTAATGGAAAGACAGGCTCAGGAAGACGAATGTAAGGATAGATGCATGGATGGATGGATGGATGGCAGGTAGCTCCAGCAACATTCCAGCAGCCAAGACTGGCCTCATTGTCCTGAGTATGTGTTGCAGCTGCTCTCTTCCTCCATGTCAATTGTGTAAACTTTCATTACGCCTTCGCGCAGCGCATTTTAAAGCGAAGACAGGGGCTCATTTGATTGGTTTAAAGTGAATCAGCTGTGTCAAACCCACTCCACGCCTTCTCTCCTCCCTTGCGCCAGTAGGAGGAACGGCGGAGTACTTGCGCCAAGGCGCATGGCGTGCCAAAATTGCAAAATCCACTTGGCCACACCCAGTTGGCGCAGTGCAGCACAGCTAAGAGTGTGCCAAGAGTGTGCAAAGCAGTAATCAGAGCAAAGGGTGGCTATTTTGAAGAAACTAGAATATAAAACATGTTTTCAGTTATTTCACCATTTTTTGTTAGGTACATAACTCCACGTGTTCATTCATAGTTTTGATGCCTTCAGTGAGAATCTACAATGTAAATAGTCATGAAAATAAAGAAAACGCATTGAATGAGAAGGTGTGTCCAAACTTTTGGCCTGTACTGTATATGTATCTTTTAAAGTCATTCTCATTTGCCCAAACAAAATTATCTTTGTTCCGTCGCTCACTGGGGAGTGGAACATTGACATGCTGATTATGTGTTGGTATAGAGGCAGACGCCAGCCGCAGCAAACCACTTCACTTTGAAGAACCTGAGGATAAAGCTCCAGTCCAGATGGCGGACGCCACTCTGAGCACTCTGCGTGATCTCATGGCTCTGGCAGGCACAGACCAAGGCCAGAGGAGGGCCAGCCTCTTTCATAAGATGGTATCTAGTATGCGTGCCCTGACGAATGAGACCCTGAGTCAGACAGTCAAAGAGATGTTGGATATGTCAGGCATGCTCACCTGGCAGGCGCTGTTCCAATGCGGTACTCCAGAGTGCACCAGTGCAATCCTCCAGGGCATTAGGACCATTGATGGCGTATCACTGGAGGTTGATGCCCTGGTGTATGGGCTCAGTCTCCAGGCCAACCCTGATCCCCACCGTGTCCGAGACATGCTCAGCATGGCTCAGTTTAAACAGAGCAAGGCTATCATGTATGCTCTATCCAACACAGTCAGGAAGTAAGTAGAACAGGTCTATTTTAATTCTTTTTAATGTTATGAAGTTCAAATATAGAGGTAATTTTCAAGAGAGCAACAGCTTACAAACTTTGCTGCCTTCACAATCTCTGTAACTGCTGAAATCTACCACAAGAGGGCCACATGTTCAAACCTAACCATTATCCAGCACTGTACGATTTTTTTTTTTTATCGCCTTTTTATCATCTCTGTTCACAGGTTCTATGAAGGACAGGTTACGCCAGAGGTCATAGATGTATCAAAGTTCATGGAGATATTATTAGAGGACTGTTCAGAGGACACAGAGATGTCTTTCCTTGCACTACGGGTATGCGTTGGCTTGATAATGTCTCAAGCATTTACATACTTTAGACAGGTTACACCCATATTTGCCATTTTCTTTCTTCCTAATACCTGGAACAACAATTAGACTCTATTAATGTTACTTGTTGCATGAGGCATTCACCTATATAACCCTTTCACGCATAGCGGTCACTACAGTGGACAGCTAAAAAGACAGTTTAAAAGTCATTTTCTCCTAAATGCAATGGTTTCTATGGCGGAATTGCATATCAGCTGTTAGAGTGCTTTCTGCTGCTCCCCTACATTGAGGTTTATGCAGAGATCGTCAGTTCTTGTTGTTGATAACATGTTAATACTAGTAGAATGACATGGTAACCAGTCCTGCATCCTGAAAGAAGTATGGAGACTCACAGAAATTTTCATGCCCTAAGAAGGGTAAAAACACATAAGAAAAAAATCTGGACTCAGGCTTTCATAGTTCATGCATGAAAGGGTTAAAATCAGTTTCTCAAATTGATGTCAGGACTCTTCTGGGAAGTCTTACCCAGAGTTGAAATGTCACATCAATATTTTCTGATTTATTGATAACAATAACACTTTCTAAACTCTAGGTTGTTGGTGTCATGGGTCGAGCCATGCAAGATGCCAGCCCCAGTCTGATTTCCTCCCTCTTTCGCTGTGCTAAGAGAACTGACATTCCTCTATCAAACCAAAAGGCAGCCATTCAGGCCTTCAGATTGATGGACATCACTGATGAGGTACACATGCACAACTATCCCTTGCATGTCCACTGTAGTTTTCTGAACATGTCATTTATAAGAAAACATATATAACATGTGATGTTTACGTATTACAAATTAAAATGCATGATTCTCTGATGGCTCTAAGAATTGACAAACACAAGTCAACTCATCCTCTTTTAACTTTTATGTGACCACAGGTTCGAAATATCCTCATGGAAGTGTACCGGGATGTTCAGAGCCCTCTTGAGAAACGCATAGCAGCATACCTAATTCTGATGAAGAACCCAGACCGAGCCCTGGTAACAGAGATTGTGAACTCTTTGGAGGACTTAGGGGAGCAGCAACTCAACCTCTTTGTGATCTCCCATCTTGACAACATCCGCCACTCTACTGAACCGCAGATGCAAAGGTGAGTCACCGGCCAGTAATAACTTTACTGTCTCAAACCTGACATAACTTGTAAAATAAGGGATTCTTCTCACACCCTGTTTTATTGCAATGTGAGAATAAATAGGTATAAATGATTGCACTGAACAACATCCAGCCTATTACAGGCAGTGTTCTTTTACTTTCAAAGATTCCTTTATTACACGTCTTTATTTGTTAAGCTGAATTGTCTAAAGTGGAATTTTCATTGTCATTTTGAAGAAGCAGTGAATAAAACACAAAATGCTAGCCATACTTAGCTCAGAGTATTCCAGTATTTTGTGGCTTTGTGATGAAACAATAACACAGTATCCACACCGTAGATGTTACAAAAACACTTTTTTAAAATTCAGTTAAGTGTTACATATTTATAATTTTATCATGTATCATTTCCACTTGTTTCATGAACAAGCAATTGGCAAACAGAATAAAAAAAATCCCACTCATTAAAAAAACAACAAAAAAAAAAAAACATAGCTAGGTGTAAACCAAAATGACAGCAACATCTGATGGGCTGATTAGCAAGCGTGATGATATTATTAAAATACATGAAATGTGCATTATTCCCCAAGTGGAGGGGGCTAAGGTTGTACTGTTACATTTATTTCTGGCTTCATATCACATTCAGACAGCCGCTATGAGAGCTGTCGTATAGATGAAGTAAGTAGAGAGACTGTGCTTCAATTAGAAGACTGAACTTGGGCTACCAGTTGGCCTGTCCTGTAGCTGAGTAAGTTGGCTCAGGATAATGGTGTTTTTGTCTCTATACCTAAAGTTTGATTTAAAACATCATGAGACATGGAAAGTCACAAGAGCAGAACCATTTTGCCCCAATCCTTGGTTTGGTTAAGGGGAAAAAACAATAGCAGTGTTTAGGCTGTCTTTACTCCTACTAGAACCTTCTCTCCTCTCTTTACTGAAGATTCAGAGAGTACGTTGAGTTGGCCATGAAAGACAACCTGTTCCCCACAAATTCTGGCTACATTGGCAAGTCCCGCAACTACAAGGTGGAAACACCGCTGGCCTCAGTAGAAGGACACATCATCTTTGATTCCACTGACACCTTGCCAAAGGAGGTGATGCTGGAAACAACCCTCAAAGTTTTTGATTACAACTATGATGTCTTTGAGGTATGTTTTCAACAGTATGGTCACTATGTGTGGTGAAAACCTAAACTGAAATTTGTCAAGAGTTTAAAATGTGCAAATTCTCTTTCAGATTGGCATTGAGGGAAATGGATTTGAACCAACGTTTGACGCTCTCTTTGGAGAAAAAGGTTTTTTCCCTGACTCCATTTCCAGAGCTTTGTACTGGGCAAATGAAAAAGTCCCAGAGGCATTCCAACAGGTTTTGGACAGAATAGCCCCCAATGGCAGCAGGATGAAAAGACAGGTGAAATTATTTGTGGTATTAAATTATAAAATTATGCATTACTGCACATTTTACTATATAAAAGCTAACCAATTAGCTATTATGTGATTACCTGAATTTTTGTCCATAATAGAATGACAGCTTCAGAAAGTTTGAGCACAGTCTAACTATACTGTGTTAATAACCACTTATTATCTTTCCAGGTCCCACAAGACCTTCTGAAAGACATCATAGGCAGTGTCAACAGGCTTACAGATAATATGCATTCCTCACCAGCCCCTGAGGCCACTGCCTACCTTAGGCTTCTAGGCAATGAGATGGGATACATCAAGACCAATGAAATTAGACAGATGACTTCAACTCTTATGATGTACTTACATGTCTTCTCCACGGTTCTGCCTACTAAGGTCTACTCTTTTGTTTTTTGAAATGGTCATGGTACAAGAAAATATCATGGAAAACATCTGTCTTTTTAATTTTATTTAGCATCTGCTGAATCCAAATCCAATCAGAAAGTAAGTTGCTTCAGAAGTTTTGCAAATGTAGTTTTCCGAAGTTCTTTATTTGGATTAACTGAGCTGACTTTTCTCAACTACAACTCAGTGAGTTCTGGAGGATAGTAACCCAAATTTGAAACATATCAGAATTCACTTTTACTTGAAATATTTTCCATCCTGGACTTTTAGTCATATTTGTTTACAGCCAATGTACTAATATGGATATAAAATAATTGTGCTTTTGTTATTTAACCTGATTCTTTCCTGGTTACCCAACAGATCCTTAATGCATTGACATCTAGCACTGAAAATGAGATCTTTGTCCACTACATCTTCATGGAGAATGCTTTTTCTCTATCCACTGCCTCTGGCTTACCTCTAAAGTTTTTGCTGGCTGGTGTGTTTGCTCCTGGTGCCAAAGGAGGTCTTACTTTATTTCCCAGCACAGTAAGTTAACTTGCCTTTACTTTTTTTTGACATATAATTATTACTACATTAGTAGGATCACAGAAAATCTTGCTGTTCTCTAAAACCCATGAATCCCTTTTATTTGCAATTTTTATTTTCTTCTGGAACTGACAGCTGATGTTGTCACATAGTAATTGTTTCTAACAGAAAACTTTGTTAGCAGGGTTTTGGATATTTCATCCAGCTAAAGTATCCTCTCCTTGCAGCACCAACTGTCTTTCATGCCCTCAGTTGGCTTGGAATTCATTACCCAAATGGGTGTGCATGTTCCAGAGTTTGTGGTGGCAGGAATTGAGATGCACACTAATATGTACCATGAGAGTTCCCTCAATGCTAAGGTCACCATCAACAGAAGCCAGATCAAACTGTCCATTCCTGCTCCCATGTCCAACATTCAGTTGTTCAGCTTTAGGTGAGTGGCACCTGCTTCAAATTACACAAAACTCTTTCCATGAAGACACATTAAATTGGTTGAAAAGGTTAATGGTTAGTGTCATGTTGATGTCTTTCTCCCATGTTGGCAGTGAGGAGTTGATGTTTCTCTCCACTGCATGTTATCCAGTAAAATCTAATGCTAACTTCGGATATGAATCATTTAACTTGTCGCTCTCAATCTGACATATAGCAACAAGTGGCTGTCAGTCTCCTCCAGTCAAATGAAGATAGTTCCATCCATGGTGGAGGACCAGACTGACTCCAGTGACTGTCAACCCTTATTCACTGGTCTGAAATACTGTACCATTGTGCACTACTCCAATGGTAGCTCCACAGACCAAGCCCCTTATTACCCCCTGACAGGAGAAACCAGGTAAGAAAGAGCTTAATTAGGTTATCTTTGTTCAACTCATTGGGTTCATTGGAGTCTAATGAATTTGTTAACCAAAAGTCCTGTAGTTGCAAGTTCAGTGAACAATAGGTGATATAGTTTTAAATAGTGGTAACATGAGTGGCAGAATAAGAAGTAGTAGTTAGAGGTGGTAGTAGCATTACTAGTATTTGGAGCAACAGTACTGATAATAGTAATTGTAATTGTAGCAGTAGAAGGAGTAACACTAATAGCTGCAGTTGGTATTGTCATAGAAGGTGTAGTTGCAGTGGTACTGACAGTGTGGACAGTAGTAGTGTCGGTATGATTAGCAGTAGCAGTTCTCACAGTTGTATCTTAAGTAGTTTAAATAGTAGAAACAGCACTTGCAGTGGTTAATAACAGCAACAGTAGTAATAGCAGAAGTAATAGCAATAGTTGTCTTAGCAGTTGCAACAGTAGCAGACCTTGCCAACTTCTGGTTTAAGCCCCACCCACTTCCAGTTTAAGCCCCACGCGCTCTGAGTATGGATACGGATACGGATAATGTAGATGGTTGAACAGATACAGATACATATAGTGGTGTACTCGCTCATCCCTAGTAATAACATTGGCAATGTCGCTGCTACAGCGTTCTTAGTTGGTTGCTATGGTCTTTCAAGTTGCTGTTGAGGCTGAAGCATGAATGTTACAAAAGTAGTGGTAGTGCAAAAATGCATGTGGATGAATAATATTGAACAAGGAAATAAAAGTAAAACTATGACCTGCTGAAGTAGGCATACTAATAAGAGTGTGACAGCTGAGGCAAGCATTACACTTGTCTGGTATTACATGATCTTGAATAAACAGTTAATTACTATTATAAACTCACTAATATAGTCAGAAAGAAATTTCTGGCCCTAAAGAGGATTTTGAATGAAGTCTGACTTTTTCCTCAGGTTTGCAGTTGATATCCAGCCCACAGGGGAGGTTTCAGACTACACTGCCACGATCACTAGTGAAACACTCCGAGCTGGTAAAGAGGATCAACATAAGGTGGACTCTCTGAAGTTAACCTTGAAGGCAGAAGGTATGTAAATGAGATGATGTGTTTGCTTTTGTGTTTGCATATACATAAAGACATTAATGTCTGTGTGTGTGTGTGTGTGTGTGTGAATGTGCTGTTATGCATGGCTATTTGGAAATGCCGGGAGTATATAATATAGATGCAAAAAGTGGCCCAATATCCACCAGTTTGCCATCACTGTAACAGAAGACACATTGTGGGTCTAATGCATTTCATCTCTGCTGATACTAGGTGTTGATTCAACAGAGGTAACAGCATTCCTGAAATACAACCACAATAACAACATTCTTACTACTGAGTTTGTCATCCCTGACTATGATATGGAAGTAGGCATCAACCTGGCTGTAACTGATACTGAAACCAAAGGAAAGAAGATGCGAGGCATCACCTTTGATGTCACCAACAGGAACATCCCACAGCTGTCTCTGGTTGGGCGTACCAGGTGCAACAACATAATTCTATTATTAATACCTTCTTAATGAGAGATATTGCTTGGGCCTCATCTGTGCTGCATTGTTTCTTGAGGCTGTTTTTCATGTGTGTGAGAAATGAGCAAATCAGAAACATGGCAAGACGTGAATGCCTAATCAACTGAGACACAATTCAAATTAAGGCCACAGGGATTAAGGCTACGGAGATTGTGCATCAAATATATTTTCAATATATAGTTTCTTGTTTTGGATTTAGACTTGAAATGATGAGGGATGCCATGCTGCAAGTTCAAATGATAATCCCCTCCTTGAAAGTTGACACCTCTATCACTGCAACCCTGAAGAAGGGTGAGGGTGTGATCATGGATGTAGAGACAGCCATCAACATCCCAGAGACATCATCCCTACAGAAAGCCACCCTAAAATATGGTAACCATCAGCCATCTCTCTTTGTGTTGGCATAACTGAGACAGTAGTCTCAGTTATACATTTCAGAATTATGCATTTATTTGTTTAGCTGCTTCTTTGTTGTGGGGTATTTGCGGGATATCTCCTTACAGATGATGACAAGTTTGAGGTGGAAGTGAATTCAGACCTAAACTCTGAAATCCAGAAACTGAATATAGAGAACTACCACAGGCAGCTACAGCAGCTTATTGATGACATCCTAGACCAGAAGGTGGCGAAAACTGATATGAAGTTGCGCCACATTGTCACCAAAGGAATTGAGGTATGGCTTGACACATTTGACACTATTTCTGTTTTCACAGTTGCAATGATATTATTACAAATGTAAATTATGTCATTAAAGGCAGGTAACATTTGGCTGGACAAATTGGCTACAGGCATCCCATATGTTGAAAACCTTAGGTACAAGAGGAGCATCTCAGATCTCACCTTGCCAGTCCTGCCTGAGAAATTGTTTCTGCAGTCGTAAGTATCTGATTCATTTTATGTCAATGAGGGTGTAAAGAACTTCATTTCAGTTTCACAATTTGGCGTATATTCGTCAAGAGTTTACAGTATCGGGAGCAGCCCTGAAGACCAGATTTTGTTTTCTCAGTGCAAAAAATGTTACCTACAGAAACTTTAATAGGCATCAACCCTAACATAGCATTTGAGCACACTGGTTATTAATCTTCTGCTGCTCTACCCATTGACAGTTTTTTCAGATATTTGCAGATGCAAAGTCCAAAACTTTTTTTTTTACTTCAACAGTGACAGTTTGTTTCGATACCAGTTCAACAAGGACAAGATGGCCATCTCGCTTCCTCTGCCACTGGGGGGCAAAACCTCAGAAGATTTGAACTTCCCCACCTCTGTGTCCTTTCCTCTCATCCACTTACCAAAGATAGGCCTACATATACCTGCCAAAAATTTTCCAGTTCCATCATTCATCATACCATGGTCAGTGGATTTCGTGGTCCCCCTTCTCGGTCTTGCTGAAGCATCCACCAAAATCAACAGCAACTTCTACAACTGGGAAGGCTCCATCTCTGGTGGTAATAACACTGTGGATGTCCCCAGCTACATTGCACAATACAAGGTCATCGCCCAATCACCTTTTAACTCACTGTCATACAAACTTGAAGGTAATTGGCTCTGAAAACATCCAATATATGACAATTAATGGTGTTGTGGGAATTTGATTAAATAGCTAAACCTATGCTAATTTTCTCAAAGTCGAAGTATATTTGTTATGAATATCCCTGACAATTGATCAAGGTATGACAGTTAAGATTTTTAAGAATGTACTCTCAGACATTGCATAATCAGTTAGATTGTCAAAATTTTGTTTAATGTGAGTTAGAATTTATGCAACACCCTCCATTTTGCTATCACATTTATTGACATTAGTATCATTTCTTTCTCTCTGTGTATAGGAACTGGGATGATTTCAGGAAGAGCTGAAGATAATATTAAATATCTTGTGAATGGTTCCTTCAGCCATAGCCTCATTGATACAAGTTTCAGTGTCATAGAAACTGTGAGAGAGACAGACAAACTTGACATGAAGGCCACCTACAAGATTGAGGCTTCTAGTCCACTGGGCTTCCACACCTCTCTCTATTACTCAGCTCAATCAACTTCTACCCCAGACAAAGTCACTGGAGATGGCACCATGGATGGATCAATTAAAGTAGGTTCTCAGTACACCAACACCACCTACACCGTTAGCTACACTCTATGTCCTCAAGAAAGAAAAGGAAGAGGAGAGTCCAACCTGCACATCACCTCACCATTCATCCAAGCTCACAACATTATCCAGGGAGTCTATGCAAACTCAGAGTTGAACATTTTGTCCAAAACAAACATGCAGAATGATGTCCTTAAGCATGTGGCAGAACTTAAGTACAAGAATGCACAACTGACCCTGAAGTGTAATGCTGTTGCCAAGGCCCTGGGCAAGTCACTCAGTAACAACGTTGAGCTGGGCATATCCAGTCATATGGCCATTCTTAGAATTGAGTCACAGGCAGATGATGCAACAAATCGGGCCTACTCCCTTATAACAGGGTCCCTGAATCCAAATAAGCTTGAGGTAAACTCTGAAGGTTCCCTCACCTTTGATGCAGGACGTGGATTGCACAAAGCTTCTGTTACAGTTGGCAGTAATGGTTTGATCACCAGTGGAACTAACAGCATTCAGTGTAGTCCGGTGACATTTGAGAACATATTTAATGGTGCTATAGACAGCAGTGGAGCATCTCTGTCCTCCAAGTCTAAAGCAATGGCTGAAGAAAGCAAAGGAGAGCTGAACATTGAGGGTAAAATCACAGCTGCAGAGGCATCTTTGCATGGTGTTCTCAAGGGCAATGCACATGATGCAAGCACAAGAAACAACATGGATATTGTATTGAACCGAAGGGCTTTGACCTTTTCTAGCAACATAATGGGATTGTTGAAGCAGATGAAAACTGAAAACAGCCACACACTGACCCTAACTTTATGGACCTTAGCCCATCACTCCAAGAGTAACAACTTCATCTGTGAAGACATTTACTACAAACAAGACACCAAAGTTGCTATGGAGCCATTTGTTACCTCAATAGATGTGATTAATGACTTCAAGTTATATGATGTTAATTTAAACAATGAAGGCCACATGAAACTTAAGCCATTTAAAATGGACCTTATAGGAAGCTGGAAAGGAGTCTATCGAGAGGAACAGGAGATTAAACATTCCTGTGAAATCAACTATGCAGATATGGCTGGTACAGTGAAATCCAGCACATCTGGGAATATAATGGATGCCCAGTTTAATCACAACTGTGAATTAGAGTTTGCTGGACTTTCCTCCAAGTCAAACTGTGAAGCACAAATAAATTCTGAGCCTCTACAGTTTGACAGCACCATACGCACTATGGCAGTGCCTTTCAGCTTCACCTTTGATGCCCTTGTTAACAGTGATGGGGAAATTAATCTAAATGGCAAACACAATGGACAGTTGTACAGCAAGTTGCTGGTTAAAGCTGAGCCCCTAGCTCTTGCGTATTCACATGACAGCCGAGTATCAACAAGCCACATACTTGATAGTGGGGAGGCTTCCACTTACCTAGACAACAAATTTGGTGGCCTTCTGACACCCAGTGAACAAACTTTGAGATGGAAAACCAAATCAAAGTTTAATGAACATATATTCAACCAGGACATCAGTATTTACAACAATCCTGAGAGGACTGGCCTTGAGTTTTCAGAAGTAATTTCAACAACCATTTTCAGTAAACTGAGCACAAATAGGGAAAAGAGATCAGAACCAGAAAATCAAGAATTTAGTATGTCTGGTTTCCTCAAATATGACAAGAACAATGATTGCCATATATTTGAAATACCATTCATTGAGAGTCTTCCTGTTGCTTTTGAACAGATGAAGAATGTCCTTGTAAATACCTTACAATCACTGCAGCAGTTCATCAATGGTCTAGAAATTAATGAGTTAATTAGTGAATTTAGAGCCAAATTGGATCAACTACCACAGCAAGTGAGTGACTTCATGAGAGAGATGGATTTAGAGAACAAAGTGAATCAGGTCAAAGAAAAACTTGCTTATTTCACAAATGAGTTTACTGTAACATTGGATGACTTAGAACTTGCAATGGAAAACCTGAAAAAGAACTTTGAAAAGACCGTGATGGATACTGCAACAAAAATTAGAGATTTCATTCTTACAGTGAAAGACTTTATCAAACGAGGGGACTTCTCTGATACCATAACAAATTTACTTTCAAAAATTGGAAATGAGCTCAAGGCCTTTGATGAAAAGTATGAAATAAGAGACTCTCTTGTTAAAGTAATTGATGCCATTGATGATGTCATCACACAGATTGATTTGCAGAAGCTCACAGAAAGAAGTGCTGCATGGCTGCAGGAGCTTGATTCTAAATACGGCTTCCTGGAAAAAATCCAAGAAAAAGTAACAAAATTGAAACAAGCCATTGAAACATTTGATGTAAAAATATTTTTCCAAAATTTAAGGGATGACATTGTTTCAGCTGATGTGGCTATGTATGTTGAGCAGCTATCGTATAAAATACCCTCTATAGAGATAGCAAGAGTGATTGAGTCTATGAATGACATCATTGTCAATTGGATTGACGAATACGAAATAACCACCAAACTGAATGCAGTGCATTTCTACTGTAGGGACATACTTGTTAAATATGACCTTGATAAGAAATTTAAAGAATTGCTAGATCAGGCAGTGGTGCTCATCAAAGAATTCAAAATCGAAGAGACTGTGCAATCACTAGCAGATGCTCTGAGAGCTATCAAATTTGAATATGCTTATAATAAAATGATGCAATTCCTGGATAGTGTGATAAGTCAGCTGAAGGCAATTAACTTCAAGAAAAGTATTGATGAGCTTAATGAGAGCATTTCTTCAATGGTGAAGTCAATAAAGGGATTTGACTACAGTGCATTTGTTGATGAGGCCAACATGAAAATTGTTGACCTAACAAACTATATTAATGAGCAGATAAAAACATATGAGATTGTACAAAAAGTTGAAGCTGTTAGAGAATTTTTCAGAGAGATCCAAACTTCCATAACCAAATACTTGGATGAGCTGAAAAACACAAAGGTGGCTGAGCTTGTGATGAAACTGAATGACGTGGTTGATACTACAGTCTACAATGACATCAAGATGAAAGTACAGGAAATCCTTGAGGACATGAGACAAAGAATTCTTGACATGGATATCAGAGATGAAATTTATATATACCTCCAAAGGGCGAGTGAATCCTACACCAATATGATTGCATATATTTCTGTTCAGTTCAACCGAGTGATAGAGGAAATCCGCAAAGTGGTAAAGGACAATGAGATCATCGACCAGATCAAGCAGGCTATCAGTGGTGTTCTGGATGCACTGAAGGTAGCTGAGATTGAAGTTCCCTCTTTCACCATGCCTCTCACTGACCTTGTAATTCCCAAATTTACAATTAACCTGAATAAATTCCACGAGGTTAGTATCCCAGATCAAATTTCAGTCCCTGAGTTCACCATTCTGAGCTCCTATGTAATTCCTGCCTTTAAAATAGACTTTAAGAAGATCAAAGCAAACATAGTTGCAATCATAGACTGCATGAGAGAATATGAGATTAATATGCCTAAAGCTGAAGAAATCTTTGGAGACTTAAAAACCATTTACCTATCTGAATTACCAGATCTGACCTTCCCAGATATAACTCTTTCAGAAATCAAGTTCCCGGCCATCAACATTCCCAAATTGAACCTGGATGACTTTGACATCACAATGCTTTCCATTCCAGAGAGTAAAATGCCTGAGGTTCCTAGTGAAGTTTGCATTCCAGTTTTTGGCAAACTCCATGGTGAGTTTAGAGTGACCGCCCCACATTACACTCTTGTAACAATAGCAGCAATTGAAAACTCAACTGCCACACCAAAGAGCCCACAGTTCACAGCCATCTTCACTTCTCAGGCCAAGTCAAGTATGGAGTTCCTTGACTATTCCTTTGATGCCAGTGCTCAGTTAGCAGCTCCAAGAATGAAGAAGCTGTTATTCACAGAGACTGTGAAAGCCACTCATTTAGCCTTTTCCGTTGATCATGAGGGATCACTGGCTCTCACTGGCCCCTCAGCCGAGGCTTCTGCAAAGACTGTTGCCAACGCCACAACTCAAATGTACACAGCAAACCTGGTCAACAATATGGCATTTAAACTAAAGAGTGGAATCTCTGCAGCCACAGACACATCTTACAGCCACAATATAAACATCCCAACAGCTGAAACTTCTAGTCAAGCAACTATAAGACAGAATATTACCACCAAAATGGAATCTGGTAGAATTATTGTAACTGGTGAAACTACTGGCAATGGAAAGTGGTCCATTCAAGACTACTCTGATGAAGGTACACACAAAAGCAATCTGGAATTTACCATCAATTTTAGTACTGCCAAGCTTATTTTTGGAGGAGAAACTGATTGTAAGGCCTTGAAAATGAAGCAAACAATGACTGCTGAATCAGTCATCTTAAGTCATATGATTGTTGAAGCAAGAACTGAGAGTGAAATGCCATCTATCAAGAAGAGTGTCATGGTTGTGAATGCAGAGGCTCATATTGGAGATTTGAAAATTGCAATGACAACCTCTCATGATGCTGAACTCACTGGAAGACTGAGTGGATCCATATCAAACTCAGTGGAATTCTTGGTCCATCCATTTGAGATTGTGCTGAATATTAAGAATATGGTCAATTCAAAGGTTATTTTCCCCCTGAAACTCACTGGAAAGGTGGATCTCGAGCATGATTATAGTATTATTCTAAACTCAGAGAAGCAGCATGCTAATTGGGTTACTTTAGCTAGATTCAATCAGTACAAGTACAATCACAATTTTGCCTTGGAAAACAATAAAAGGGACATATTTTTCCATTTATCAGCCAGTGGAGAGGCTAATCTGGACTTTTTGACTGTTCCTCTTAGTGTCCCAGAGATGACCATACCTTATATGGAAATGAAAACCCCTGAGGTCAAACATCTCTCTCTATGGGAACATGCAGGCTTCAAAACCCTGCTTACCACTCCTCAGCAGTCATTTGATATGAACCTGAAGCTTGATTACCATAAGAACCCTGATATGCACAACTTTGAACTGGACCTTGAACCCATCTATAACATAATCAATGACAAAGCCAGCATCATCGAGGCACAATTTGAGCAATGTAGAGACAAAGTAGTAGGGCTTCTAAAAGATTCTTACAACCACACCAAATTAAAGTATATTAAATACAAGATTGGCATGTCTAGTCAACCTCCTAGAATCTTCACTGTCCCAGGATACAAAGTGCCTTTCCTGAATATCGAGGTTTCTGCCTTCAGAGCAGAGTTGCCTGCTTTCAGCTACTTTGTTCCCAAGGAGGTCAGTACACCAAGCTTCAAAGTTCCAGCAGTAGGTTTCTCTGTGCCATCCTATACCCTTGTGCTGCCATCTTTGGAGTTACCGGTCATCCATGTCCCAGAAACTTTAAGTGAACTGACCCTACCCAAATTTACACTACCAGCAAGTCATAACACTATTACCATTCCAGCCATGGGCAACATAAGTTATGATTTCTCCTTCAAATCTACTGTGATGGCCCTGAGTACTAATGCTGGCCTCTACAACCAGTCAGACATTGTTGCTCGATTTGGAGTTTCCTCAGCATCTATGTTTGACATTTTGAATGGAAAAATCGATGGCACTACTAGTTTGACAAGGAAGAAGGGAATAAAACTGGCAACCACTGTGTCACTGGAGCACAGAAACATGGAGGCAAGCCATGATTGCACTCTTAGCCTCTCCAGAAGGAGCATGGATGCTTCTACTGCCAGTATTGCCAAAATTAATCTGCCCTTCCTCAATCTGGAATTGAGACAGGAACTCCATGGAAATTCCAAGTCTAAACCAAACATAGATTCAAAGATAAACCTTAAATACATGTTTAATATTCCACAGATTGAGTCTCAAGGCAAGGGAAACATTGATCTGAACCTGGCATTAGAAACACCCCCTTCCTATGTGTCATTAGAGTCCACTACCAAAGGGAAGACAGACATAACAATACTGAACAGTTGTAATTTTGCTGGAGATCTAGAAAATGAGGCCACCTTCTACCTTAATACCAATAACGTACGTTCGACTTTCAAGACTGATTTCAAAACAAACATTGATCTAAGACAGGAGAAACAAAAACGAAGCCCCAGTAATATGCTCCAGTTGGACATGAATGAAAACTTTGCTCTTGAGGTATCTCCGCACCGTGTGTATGCAGTGGTGGATTACACAAGTAATAACAATGTTAATTTTGCTTCTTTCAACACAAATGGAAATCATGTTGTTAAAGGAACACTGGATTTAGCTCCTCTTAGAACCTTAGAAGTTACAGTGAATATTGATGCAAGTCAGCCTTGCAGTTTGGGATATGCTGGACTTCTTCAGAATATGAATCTTGATATTACCTCAGAGAAGCAGTCTTTCACCTGGAGTGGTAAGGAGCAACTGGGCTCTCTCATCCATGCTTGTGATTTATTCTTGTCCAGTGATGTGGCTGAAGTACGCATGGATTTGACAGGATGGGTGGAAGGTCACCTAGCTTTCCTGAAGTCAGTAAAGCTCCCTGTTTATCATAGAAACATCTGGGATATGCTCAAGTTTGATCAGGTCTCAAATATGGACAAGCTACAATTTTTCAATGTCTCCTCTAGTATTGTGTACACAAAGACCATGGACAGCTTAGAGTTTGCCATACCAACTAAATTATTTGGAAATGGTGTCACTTTCAGTGTTCCTGAGATTACCCTTGGAGTGCCTACTTGGGTAAAAGAAATCCCACCCACCATAAGGAATATTGATATGCGATTTGAAAACATTGATGTCCCTGATCATTTCACATTACCACCGATAATTTCAGTTCCAGCCTTTTATGTGCCATTCACCACATTGCATGTAGAACCCTTCACAATTGATATGAAGAATCTACACATCCCTAAGATGATAACTACCACAGCCTTTGAGATTCAACTGCCAGGCCTGCCAAAGTTGGCAGTGCCCACTTTTGATATTGACACAGAGTATCTAAATGGTAAAATGTCGTTCCTGTCATTCAAGATGCCACAATATGAAATTACCATCTCATCTATGACCATACCAAAATCCTTCAGCATTGGTGACTACACCATTGACCTAGATGAGATTGCAAGTCACATTTCAAAGTTTGAAATTCCAACCATCACCATTCCAGAGCAAAAGATGGAAATCCCTGAAATTGCCCTATATCTGCCTTCAAGTGTGTTTCTCCCAGCATTTGGTGCCCTTGCAGCTACACTGAAGACTTCCTCACCAATTTATAATCTGACAACAACTGCTAACCTAGAAATTAAGGATTCCAGGCTTGTTTCTTCATTGAAGTCCATCTGCACCTCCACAATGATCTTCTTGGAGTATGACCTGGATGGTAAGGCTAACCTAAATCCCTACAGTGTGCAGTCATTCCTTGTACATTCTTTGACTATGATTTTGATTAAATTATTAAATTTGAGGTATTACATTTGATTTTGAACATGGAATCAAACATTGGTTTGAACACTGAACATCTTCCATATGTCCCTGCAGCCACAACAACCCTTGGATTTAATAATGGAATTATCAGTCTAAATGGGAAGTCCAGCTTCAATCACAATGACATAAATGTTGATTGGCAGCATGTTTTTGCACAAAATTTGAGGTATGTGCACAAGATACATTTGGTGGTCCCTGAAAATTTTCATTATAAATGAGAAATTTAATCTTTTTTTACATCTTGGGCTCATGAAAGTGCTATCCTACTCTCCGTATTGTATCTTACCTTATGTGAGGACTCACATAAGGTTTTTCACACGTCAACCATTGGCTTATTGCAAAATGCTGTATTCAGTGTGATAGTACAGTATTTCTTATTGTGCCTTTTTTTCAGGACAAAGCGTCAAACCGCCTCAGCTGATGCTATGTACGTGTTTTCCATGAAATCAGACTTTTTAAAATCAGTGTGCATATCAGTAATGTTTTGAAAAGCACAACTTTCAGTCAGTGTTGTTGGAACATAACAAAAATTATGTCTTTTTTTAGGGTGTCTCGTCACACTTTAAATGTTAACATCACCAGCACAACGTTTGTTGATGTGAGCTTCCGCTTCGCCTCCCGCAAGGATGGCGTCACTACATCAGTGTCTTCTCCACTATCTGGTTTCCTTGGATTGCATGTTCAGCGAAGGTCTCCGTCACAGCTGTATGGAAAACTTTTCAGTCGTTACCTGGTATGGTGCACTTCATGTACTGCAATTTGTATATTGTTGTCAACAGCACATATTTTAAAATCTATACATGTACACATGCATTGATGTCATCTTCATCATGGCTTAACATTATTTTAACTCTCATTTTTATGAATTTCCTCTCTAATCTTCTAGTCCACCCCTGAGAAGGATACAGATATTCTGACTATCAAAGCCAGTCTGAGAAACTCTGAGAGGCTGAGCCTCCAGACCAACTGGGACTTAGTTGTCCTCCATGACATGATTGAAGGGTCTAAGGAGAGGATGCCTGCCATTACTGAAGCTCTGCTCAAGTTTATCAACAAATATCACACTGCTCACTTTGGTTTTGATCTAAACCGTGCTGGTATGAAGTTGAAGAATTCAGTGTCCAATGCCATAGAGAGAGTCTATCATGAAGTTCCCATGTCTTTCAGCACACTACAGAATTCAGTTGAACAACTCAGTGATCAAGGAAATAATGTGTACAGGAAGATTTCTGACAGCATAATGTCAATCAATGTGCAGGAAGTTAGAGACAGGGTTACTAACAAGGCCAGACAACTCTTGCAACATAGTGAGCAGAATATTAAAATCCTGCTGGATGCAATCATGAAGTTCTTGAGTGACACCAAATTTGCTATGCCTGGATTTGAAGAGAAGATGACAGGCCTCGAGATCTCTCAGCAAGCCTGTCGTGCTGTGTCATCAGCCATGGACAGGGCAACCCAAAGGTTTGCCAACCTCATGGAAATAATTGATGACACAAGATCATCATTCAATTACACTGGGGAAATTCAGTTCACCATACCAGGAACCAGTATCCTTGTTAATGCAAAGGAGATAATGGAAAATCTGATGTCTTCTTTGAATTCCATAAAGGAACATCCAGTACAGACACTGCAGTTAGAAGTGCTGCTCAGGAAAGTGAGTGATCTCTTGCTCATGATTTTCAAAAAGTCAGAGGAGCTCACTGACTCGCTGAGAGGTGAAAACCTGGATTTTGTTTCCCAAATTGAAGACGTCTATAGAGAGGCTCTACAGTCTTCCAAACAACACATTGAAGAGGCAAGGAGAAATATACCTGAGTATAAAGACCTTGCCAAACTGAAGGTTCAAGAGGTTTATAATGGAATCAATATGGTGCGTGTGAATAACGATTTAAAGGATGTGATCAGTATTTTGCAGTCATACCTCTATGGAGGAATTAAAGAAAGTATACATTTAATAGGTAAAGCATCTCAGAACACAACACCATATATTCAAGTGAGCAATAAAAAGATGGACATTAATATTCCTCTACCCTTCTTTTGGAAATCATTCAGTGAATGGCCAACACTTTCCAGACAATGAATCTTGCTTTTAACACCACTTAGTTTCTGTATGGCTGACAGAATTCATATGGCTGCATAAAAAATACTTTTTTTGTCTGCTCCTAATTAAGTTTTGTGTGAAGTTGTGGTTATCCCACATCATTATATTTGAGAAACTCTTTGCTGAATTTGCATAATTTTCCAGATTTTTTTTTTAAATTCTGAAGCATCAGTAATTTTCATATTGTTACTTCTAGATTATGTTAAATAAAGCAACAAAATAATTTCTGTACTGTCGTTTGCAAGTCTTTCAGTGTTTTATCTTAATAAACAGTACACTAAAAATGTTAAATCTTACATGAACTCATACTCTGCAGCCCACAATGCCAACTTTGAAGAAACTGGTTTCTTCAAACATTTTAAGCCATTTGATGTTGTCACAACTTTGCTCCATCCAGATATAGGATAGGCCACATTCATCTAAAATGTGTCGCACAGACCTAATCCAAGGTGCAGTATAGATACCCGACATAGCTAAGTTGAACAAGCAATTATACATCACTTTGCTAAGTTTTGTTTCTTTACCATTTAGCAGATTCCTCCAATAACCAATCATTCTTTTCTTGATATCAATGTACAGTGGGTATCATCCTAATTCACCATAGACCATGTTTGAACAAGTTGACATTCTGACCCTCATAGCATACTTGAGGAACTTCAGATGTAATTTCTCCAAGATTTATTGCTTTTTCAAACCCCCAAACTTCACAGGCATACAGCATAATGGGTGAGACAAGTCTGTTGAAGAGTTCTAGTCTAATGTCAATAGGCAAGTCAAATTTTCTACATTTACACAGTAAAGCGAACATGGCTCTAGAGGCCCTTTTATAGAGGTCTTCAGTAGCTATTTTGAAGGAGCCGTTGAAATTAAAAACACCTAGGTATTTAAAGCTGTAGACAGCTTCTAATTCCTCCCCGTCACAGAAAAAATGATAATTCTTAACAGCAGTTTTGTGACAGCCAAATACTGTGACTTTTGTTTTACTACTATTTATTTTCAGTGTCCATTTTTTACAGAAGCAGCACATTTGATCTATAGCTTTTTGTAGACCTTCTTTTGAGGTGGCCATAGCTATGGAGTCGTCCGCGTACAAAAGGACCAATAGTTTGATGTAGCTATCAATTATGCTATCACCACAGCTAGCAGGCTCGCATTTGTTTAGAACCGGGTACTCCTCTAGGTCGTTTATAAAAAGTGCAAATAATAGTGGGGAGAGATTTTCTCCTTGTCTTGCTCCATCAATATAGACACATGACTTGATATGATTACACATATTGTATATTATACATTGTATGTTCTCCCAGTAATGCATTCTACATTCTGAAGTTTGAACCAAAGTGCGTCTCTCCATACCAGATCAAAGGCTTTGCTATAGTCTATGAAAATACAATACAATTTCTTTTTCTTCAGAATAAACAGGTCTATAAACTGTTTTTGTACAAAAATATGATCAGTGGTAGAATACCCATTCCGGAACCCAGCCTGGTTTTCATTCAGTATACTATTATCCTCACAGAACTTGTACAGTCTAGTGTTCAGTAGGTTGGTAAATAGTTTGCCAAAGCAACTGAGCAGAGTGATGCCTATATAATTATTACAGTCATCCGTTTCCCCTTTCCCCTTGTAGACTGGTACAATAAGTCCAATGACCCAGTTTTTGCCCCTGTGCACACTATTTTGTTGAACAGCTTCACATAGACAGATAAGAAGATTTTGGCAGTGTTCTTAATATACTCAATTAACACCTGGTCTATACCGGCAGCCTTGCCACTTTTGAGGCTAGCAATGCCATCAGTAACCTCTTCTTCTGTGAAGTCTGAGTTTAAAGCCGCAGTGTCAAAAGCAGTTTCACTATTGCCCACTATTGGCTCTGACTGTTCCCTTTGGGGTTCATTGTCTGCTAAGCTTTTAAAGTGCTCATAGAAATCTGTTAGCTGCACTGGGACGTCATGATCATTTTTACTGTCAGACAACATTTTCCAGTATTGCTTGGGGTTTTTGGTCTTCATTTCCCTAAGTTCCTTATTAAAATTATTAGTGTATGCCTTCCATGTCCTGGCCATTTCTTTTTTATATTCTTTTCTTCTAGTCTTTAAGGACTCTAAACTCTCAACACTTTTAGCTGATTGTGTCTCTGATTTAAGATACGCCTGTCTTTTGTGTCTACATTCAGACTTAAACCAGGCAGTTCTTTTCATATATGCCCCTTTCCTTTGGCTGGTTTCTAGGAAAAGTAACTGATGCACTACTTATTAATGTTTTGCAAATTTCATCAGTTATTTCATCTACAGACAGGTCATCCCAGTTGTAAAGCAATGTTTCAATGTTTTCTAGTTTGATATTTTCAACAAAATAACCATTTTTCTCCTTCAACCATTTACCAATACCAATCTCATCCATATGAACAGGTTTTTGAGTGATTCTGTGGGAGGCTGGGCTCCCCCTTGTGGCTACTGCCAATTCCCTTTAATACCATTTCAACAATGCAATGTTTGTCTGAGAACAGAGAATCAAAGTCATGCACACAGAAATGTTTTATTCTGCTTAGTATAAGTGGAGAACTTAGCATATAGTCAATCACAGTGTTATCAGGTGAGGTAATTTTCTCTAACAGCCTATCTTCCCCACATCTGCCATTAGCTATGCAAAGATCAAGGTTTTTACACAAGTCTAAGAGAGCTGTGCCATAATGACCATAGTCTTTAGATGTATCCATAGACTTTCTCAACAGTGGTATTTTAGCCAGCCCCAGCAGACTGACAGTGTGTGATGAGGCACCAGTGAAATCATCCACCTCACTTTCGTCAGATACATATAAGTCCAAGGCCCAGTCTTCTCTTTCATTTGTGTGGGCATTTATGTCCCCACAAATAATGAAACAGTTGGTGTCAATGCAAAGGTCAAGGATAACTTGGGTTAGATCATCAAACATCCCTATCCTAGAGTACCTGCTGGTGTGAGGTGTTATATAGGCAGCGAGAATCACAAGATCTTTTTCATAATTAAGAACACTTTTGTTGATCTGGACGCATACACAAGCATCGTTGTCGACGGGCCTCTGCATACATCTAGATCCAATGGAAACATTTACAGCAATCAGAACTCCTCCTGACCACCAGTTTGTGAGGTTATGCCGGTTCTTACAAAATACACGGAAACCAATGTGCTAAAATACACGGAAACCAATGTTATTGAAAGCATCCTACTTTTGAAACCAGAAGCAAAGTAATAACACTTTTTTTAACACTGAAAAAACACTGTCATTTACTGAATGCCTGAACAGTAACAGAGGCCTGGTTTTTGTCTGTTTTTGTCCATTTGTGTATGTATCTTGTCTGTGTGTGTCTACACAACAGATTTTATCCTCATGTAAATGTTTAAGGTTAATGTTCATCCTCTCTTAAAGAATCACTCAGTAAGGTGACTGGTGAGCTTCAAAAGTAGTTGGCTCCCCAGATTCTTGCACTCAAGCCGCGATTGTTTGGCAGTGAAGAGCACACCTGCATGACTAAAAAGTCTCTCACAGGCTGCAGATGCTGGGACACTTGTGTTGATCCTGAGTGACAGCTTCTTTATTTGAGGAAAGGTGTGTAAGAGATCCATACCTCCTGTGGTTGGACATGCAAGGTACCTCTCAAACTCTCCAACATCTGGGTTTCCCGTCTTCATGGTTGCAAAAAAGTCATCCTCATCAGAGTGCCTATCATTTAAGGGAGCATCATCATCATCCATGCTGGTGATGAGGTGACCTTTGGTGTAGTCAAGCCCTGTGGGAAATAAAAATAAATAAATAAACACACACACACACACACACACACACACATAAATATACATACATACATACATACATATACATATATATAGTTTTAATGTTGACATCCATCTGTAGCTCACTACTGATAATACAAGTCATAAAATCTAACCTACACATAAATTAGTAGTCTATAGGAGCCAAATTATCCTAACTTGAATTAATAAAGATACATTACCGGCTTTGAAGATGCTCTCCTCTGCAGTCCAGCAAGTCCTGAACTTTGGCAAGAGAATAGCAGCAGCAATAAGCTCTGGGTCCTTCATGACATCCCTGAAACACTTCTGGATGCCACATTGTAGGGCTGCAAGGAGGGGACCACAGACTTTGCAGGCTGGCTGCAGCCTCCTCAGCTTCTCCTGCAGCTGGTAGAAAGTTGGCAACAGGAAACCCATGTGGACAGAAGATTCGGCTTGGAGGATGTTCAGGGCCATGGTAACCGGCTTCATTACTGTAGTATATTCCCCCCAAAAGCCCATTTCAGCTGGATTTAACCTGAAACACAGATAATAGGAGTACCACTGATGTTAGTAAAATTTATTGTAATTGTCACTCAGAAATGTAAAATAATTCTGTTAGATTACATATTGGCAACAGCAAGTGTACTTTTTCATAACATCAAAAAATAATTTATCATCATCCCACCCCCAGCAACTTACATCTTGATCTTTAATGCTTTGTATACATTTCGGATCGCACTCTCTCCTCTCTCCTTGTGGATCTGAACAACTCTTTCCACAGCGTGGTAGAGGGAGCTCCAACGTGTGTCACTGGGTCGGAGGAACTGTAGTCCACATTCATGCTCCACAGTTTCAAATGCTGTAGTGGACCTGCTGGTTTTATTCCAAAGTGCTTGACATTTTGCAAAAGCAGGCCGAGAGAGCCTCTTGTATGTCTCACAAATAGCTTCAGCAGCAGTGACATAAGTGGCTGAGACAAGATGTAGGAGATGGCATGCACACTTATGATGTCTTGGAAGTTTATACTCAAGGCCAGTGTCCTCATTCAAAATGGCAGTGACATCTTGATACTCCACCTCTTCTGACTTCTTTGCTCTCACGATAAACTCAAAATGCCTTGACAAAGTTTGAGCCACTGTCAGTTGTTGTCCTGGTCACTTTCCCTAATTTTGTACTCTGCATGGATCTCTTCTAATGCTGCAGCAAAGACATCAAATGTGTGGGGGCCTTTCAAGCGTTTGCAAGCCAGCACAGCAGAGCACCCTGCTAAAGAGGTCTGGTCTATCCAGTGACAAGTGACACCCAGGTAACTGCGCTGTCTGGCAGTCCAGCAATCAGTGGTGGTAGAGACATGGCTCACAGAACTCAGCTTCTTCATGATCAAGCTCTGTTTGATTTTGGCGGCTTCTTGTATTTTCAAGACTACAGTTTTTCTTGACATTATTGATAGACAGATAGATAGATGGATGGATGGATGGATGGATGGATGGATGGATGGATGGATGGATGGATAGATAGATAGATAGATAGATAGATAGATAGATAGATAGATAGATAGATAGATAGATAGATAGATAGATAGATTTACTTTATTGATCCAAAACTGGGAAATTCTTATGTTACAGCAGCGTCAATAGAAACATAAAGTAAAATTAAATAGAATAAATGCAGAAATATACAATAAAGACTATATACAGTAAAAAAAATATAAACATCCAACAATATGAGATATGAAATATACAGATGGTATATGACATATACGGATGGTTGCAATAGATAAAAACAGTGTGAATGTATATTAAACTAAGATATAATAATATAAATAATAAATACAGTATAATAACAGTTAAGGTGCTGAATAATGGAGCGTTAAAACAGAACTATACAGCAGAGAGTTGTGAGTTGTCTCTGTCAGACAGATGTAAGTTGTTAGAGAGTTGTGAGTTGTCTCTGTCAGACAGTGAGGTTGTAATGTGTGTGCCATGCTCTTGAATTAAGGCAATTCAACCACAGAACGGCTGGCTGCCTTCACATATAAAGTTAAGCAAAGTCTTGTCAAAGGTTGCCTGCCTTACCCCTGAGAAAGACATGGAAAAATCAGTTATTTTTGAATTCTTGAGGTGAAGTCCATCAGTTGGGGTTGGTGAGGAGTTTCGTTTTCTGCTCTTTTCTATGCAGTCTTCGTACAGCTTCAGCTTGTTAGGGTGAATTCGCTGTTGAAAAGAAGAAAAAAATCAACATATCCATAGTACAATATAATTTGATATTCTGCATTAAAAGTAGAGTCAACATCATAATAAAGACAAGCCTCATATTCAACTAGCAGAGTATTCTTAACCTATGCACCTTATAAAATTGTGCTTGAATACACTTCTGTTCTGAAATATCCTCATTAGCAATGCATAACATACAGTAATTTTCTTAGTAACTTTGCATCTGTGTATAATAGGATATGTGCATGTAGTCAGGGCTTTTCCTGTCTCAAATGGGGCTTTGGAGAGGGGAGGGGATGGGAGGAGACTATGATCAGTCCATGTACAATAAAGGCAATGACTCCGTGTTACCTTATTTGACATAAATTTATGCATTTTCCTCTTCTTTTCTTTTTTTCCTGACCATTTGATAGATAAAATTTTCTATTATGTATGTTATGGAGGTGGTACAGCTCAACTGCCCAAAGAGCAGCTAGAGTTGGTCGCTTGAATTATTAATTATTAATAGTTTGCATTTATCTTTTCCAGTTCTGCTTATTAATTTAAGTTCTTACTGATTCCAATATGTAAAAAAAGTCAAATGTTTAGATAACAAAAATCTCTATAGTTTTAGGCATGTACTTTGACTTTTATTGTTTCATTTAAAAAAAAAAGTAATGTTAAATTCAGAATCTTTCACTAAACATTCAGAAAGTACATATAAAACCCATAGTTCAACTACCACTGAATGAGAATACATGAAACTACAAGTTATTTTTGAGAGTTTAAATGTTCAGATTTTTTTTAGTTCATTCCTCATTCTGGTTCCCAGTAATAGTGTCAGGTGTATGGGTGAAGCATAATTACTGTAACGTTTCCTACTGAAAGTCTACAATATCGTGTCATAAATATAAATCCTCGCCGAGATCAAATTCAGTTCCAAATGCTAGTGTTGTGCCCCTGAAAAGCGGGCAAATAGTGAGGGAAGAAAGCAATACGCAGACGCAGCTCTCTGCTTCACCCAACTGTGCAAAGTGTATTTAACATTACAGTTTAACAATACAGTATGCAGTATAACAACTGTACATGTCTAAACAATGTTCTCAGTTTCACAACCACAAGCATAAAAATGGCGGACACTGGCGGGACAAAAGGAGCTAGCAATAACACACAAAAGTACAAAAAAACAACACAAATTTTCTCTTCTCTCTCACTGAGCTAAAACTTCACATGTAGCTTCACAAACTGACTGAGCCAATCACTGACATGCAGGACAGCAGCCATCCATGCATGGAAAGGCAGATTTTAAACAGCTGTCAAAAATTCAGTTATTAGGACAAAAATCTGAAAATACACATATTGCATCTAGACAGCATGGAGATGTTGATCAATTGTTTTTAACAATGATTGATTTGCTCCATAAGTGAAAAACTGATGTTTAAATTCTTGCATTGACTCCAATTGTTCACATGAGAGCAAAATTCAAAATGCTGTCAAAAATTCAGTTTTTGAGATACAGTTCTGAAATTTACCACACATCATCTAAAACTTTGTCCATTTTTTTCATGAACATTGAAGATTTATTTACCAAGAATTTGCAAGTGTATGTTTACAATAGCATTTACAGTCAAACATTGTGATGCACTGTAGACTCAATTTTTGATAAATCAAAAATCTGTGTGGATTGTTTGTGTAGGACAGTGTGAAGATGCTCTGTAGCAAGTTTGGTGACATTTGAGCAAAAATTTTGGGAGGAGATAGGTTTAACAAGTTCTACAGTTTTTGAAAAAAATAGAGTGATGGATTTCATAATTTGCAATAGGTTTAAGTGTACAAAAGTTTCTTCAGTGTTGGGGCTACATTTTGGTGAAAGTTGCAAAGCTGTAGCACATATTGTTGATTTGTTATGAATTTTCAAAGTTTTGAACTTTAAAGCGTTGCTATAGCGCCACCATCAGGTCCTGGCAGCTTCGGCTGCCTGGCCCCTAATAAATATCCACCCTTCACTGTCTATATGCTTCACATTCCCAATTCAGTCAATTTCAGTTGGTAATTCTGAAAAGACGGAAACATAGAATAGAATAGAATAGAATAGAATAGAATAGAATGCTTTATTTGTCATTGCATGTTACCATAGAATGAAATTACATGATCTCTTGTAAAAAAAAAAAAAGACGTCCCATGCACACATGACATACATACTGACTCACACATTCACATACTACAACAGGTAAAAGTGCTCATAGTCATGAAGTTAAATAATAAGAGTATTAAAACATATTGCACATCCCTAAAAGCAGTTATTGCACATCAGTCACAACAGTCCATCTGTAGAGCTGCCGTTATGATTGTTGTGGTGGTAGGAGGGGGATCAGGGGGTGGGAGTTCAGTTCATGTATGGCAGTGGGATAAAAACTGTTGCTCAAGATGTGGCTTGTCAGGGCCCTGAAGTGTCTTCCAGAAGGTAGCAGAGTGAACAGGTGTTGAAGGGGGTGGGTCCTGTCTTTAACAATCCTGCTAGCTCTGCTGTGGCAGCGTGACCTGTAGATGTCCTCTCGGGGGGGGCAGAGGGAGATGAATGATTTTTTGAGCTGTGCTGACCACCCTCTGGAGAGCTGCTGAACAGTTACCGTACCAGGCTGTGATGCTGTATGTTAGTATGCTCTCCACTGAGCAGTGGTAGAAAGACTTCATAAGATTTCGTGGGAGGTTGTTTTTCCTCATTGTCCTGAGGAAGTACAGTCTCTGTTGTGCTTTTTTAACCAGAGCCGTGGAGTGTACTGTCCACTTGAGGTCCTCAATGATGTGGTTTCCCAGGAATCTAAAACTGGAGACCTTCTCTACCTCCACCCATCCTATTGTAGTGCAGGAACCAAACCCCCAAAATTAGGATATACCCCTAGCCAGGGTAGAACAAAACGGGACATCGTTTTTTCATATCTTTTAGATGTCCCCTACATGAAATGGATTGTCCTGAGTTTTACTTTTACTGCAAAGGTCATGAAATTTATCCATGAAGTGACTCACCACATAGCCAAAAAAAAGTGCTAAAAAACGCCTGCCCTGAAAGAGGGATATCCAAGTCAATCCTTTGTCATTTTCGACCTGCTGGTTGGTTTTACTTCATACTTACACAGATGGTCTACAGGTAGTGGGCCTACATCCCAAAGCAACCAGAATGCCAATATTTGGTTCTATTGTGAATCAGCAGCCTTTTATAGGCGATATTATAGGCGAGAATAGCAAAAAGTTACATTTTCTGAGGAATATTCACATGTAATTCTGGTCCTACTCTTCTATCAGGGGTAGAACCAAACCTGACCTTGTTTTTTCATAACTTTTACTTGTCCTCTTCATGAAATGGATGATCACAAGTTTTACTT
>OMLB01055534.1:0-11151 GCA_900302555.1 Myripristis jacobus
CAAATATCAGAATCTTTTCTGGCTTCTAGTTCATGTAATATTATTTTGGAGGAACTCATTGATCAACTTTCATTTAACCACGAAGAGGTGGACGTCTGGTATGACGCTTTTTGTGACTGTTTATATAGTGAGTTAGATAAATATGGTAGAAATAGATTTAGGCCATCTCATAAAGGATTTAAGAGAACATGTAAGCCCTACTGGAATCATGATCTACAAAGGCTCTGGAACATCTTAAGAGCAGCTGAAAAGAGCTATCTGAAATGTGATGATAAAAACAAGAGAGCTGAGTTAAAAAACAAATTCAATAATTGTCAGGCTAGTTTTGATAAAACTTTACGGAATGTTAAACGTAAATTTTATCGTGGACACTCATTACATATTGAACGGTTGCAAACACATTGTCCCCAGAAATTTTGGGATGAAATTAACAAATTAGGTCCTAGGAAAAAAATGGAAATACCCATGGAGGTAAAATTAGAAACAGGCGAGTATAGCTCTGACATCAATGTGATACTAGGGAAATGGGAGAAAGATTTTGGCGATTTATTTTCAGGAGGGAATCATTTATCCTTCGATGATAATTTCTTAAAGACTGTAATGGATTCAAAGGCAATGTTGGAGGATGAAATGAATGCTGACTCTTTTTGTTGTAATTTATATTTGAATGCAAATTTTACTACAGAGGAGATTAAAACAGTCATTGATAAGGCCAAATTAAAGAAAGCAACCGGAATAGATGAGATTTCTTATGAAGCTCTTAAGGCACCAAAATTATTTAGAATTTTGTCTGAGCTATTTCAGTTTTGTTTTGATCATGGTATCATTCCTGCTCAGTGGTATAAATCTATTATAAAGCCTATACCTAAATCATCTAGAAATGACCCCAAATCACCACTTAGTTACAGAGGGATAAGTCTTATCAGTAATGTCTATAAACTATATTCTGCTTTATTAAATAATAGATTAGCTGGACATCTAGAAAGGTCAGGATTGCTAGTAGATGAGCAAAATGGTTTTCGGAAGCAAAGGGCCTGTATAGACCACATATATTCGGTTACTTCTATTATTAGAGCAAGACTTAAAGAAAACAAGTCAACATTTGCATGTTTCATTGATTTCCAGAAGGTATTTGACTGGATCAACAGAGAACTTCTGGAGTACAGGCTTAGAAAATCAGGAATAAATGGTAAATTTTATACAGCAATTAAATCCCTTTATCGAGCACCTACAGCTTGTGTGCAGTTAAACGACTTAAGAACAGGCTGGTTTCCCACACCATTCGGGGTGAAACAAGGTGATGTATTGTCTCCCACGTTGTTCTCTATTTATGTCAATGATCAGGCTATTCAAATGAAAGAAGCAAATCTTGGTATTAAAATCGATAATATGATTGTGGGCATTCTTTTATATGCTGATGATATTGTTTTATTAGCTGAATGCGAACAAGATTTGCAGAATATGTTAAACCGAGTTTCAGATTGGTGTTGGAAATGGAGACTTGTGATTAATCAGGAGAAAACACAAATTGTTCATTTTAGAAAACAGGCTGTACAAAGAAGTTCATTTATATTTAATTTTGGTTCAACACTATTGGCCTATGGTATAAATACCTTGGCCTGACATTAGATGATCACCTGACCTTCAAACCAGCTATTGGTATCCTATCAGACTCAGCTGGCATAGCTTTGGGCTCTGTACTAAGCAAAGTTAAGAACTGTAGTCATTTACCCAACTGTACAAATCTTGTGTGTGTCCTGTCTCAGACTATGCAGTGGGGGTCTGGGGTTTTAATGAACAGACCAAATCTGACACAGTTCAATACAGAGCTATCTGCTCTTTCTTGAGAGTTCATAAACGTACACCAATAGGTGCTATGTGTGGAGACATGGGTTGGGAACCGTCAAATGTTAGGCATAAATGTGAAATGCTTCGTCTGTGGAACAGATTGGTAAATATGCCTGAGCATAGACTGACCAGAAAGATTTGCAACTGGGAAATATCAAAGGTATCTCCTTGGGCCAGTGAGGTGAAATCTTTATTTTCCACTTGTGATCTGTCATATATATTTCACAATAGATTACGTTGCAATATTCGAGAAATTAAAAACATATTTTTCCAATAATATAAAGAAAAATGGCCTGTAGAAATATGGAGTAAACCCAAATTAAGAACTTATTGCCTCATAAAAAACACATATGAAGTAGAAAAATATGTTGAACAAAATACCTCCAAAATCTAAAGATCCCTCTACGCCCAGCTACGTTCTGGCACTTTGCCTCTGGCCATAGAGACGGGCAGGTTTAGGGGTGTACCTGAGGAACAGAGACTTTGCCTGCTCTGTGATTTAGAACAGATTGAAAATGAGATTCATTTTATGTTCCTTTGTCCTCTGTACGATGAGCTTAGACATGTATTTTTTGAAAAAATGAGTTTGTTATTCAATGATTTCTTTTCCCTGGATGATTATGAAAAACCTGAATTATGTTTCAGAATAGGAGTTTTTCATACAGCTAACTTTATTTGTAAAGCGTAGGAAAAGAGAAAAAATGTGCTGTATATATGATTTGAATTTGGTAATATATACAGTATGTAGTCCATATGTGCAGGTATAAGTGTATGTATGTTTTTCTTTATTTTTGTTTATCTGTTGTTGTTTTGTTTATCTGTTTACACACTATGCAATGCTGTTTGCCATGTTTAGTGTCTTATAAGCCCATGCCCAGTGCACGACACTTAAATAAAATATTCATTCATTCATTAGGGGATATTTACATGAGATGAATATTAACCACATGCCACCATGCTGTTGCTGTTACTGTTATGTATTCTCATAGGTTTTGTGATTGTACCTAATGCTGTTTTTATGTCTCCTGAATGCAATACAAGTTTCCAATCTGGTACAATAAAGTTACTGAATGGTCTCGTGCTTTGTGCGCATGACACACTCCCTGCTTTGCTGCCACACATACACACATACACACACCTGTCCGAATGTGCAAAATGTTCCTGATTCAAAGTCCAGTATTGGCCGTATCTGCATTCCAGCCGATCCTCCCTGAGCTCTCAGTGGTTCAAGCAGGTGCAGAGTATGGTGGTTTAAAACTGCATGCAACAAAGCTACAACATGCCAAAATTTCAAAAAAGTCCATACCTTTTGAATGCTCAGTCTTCTGTGGGCTACTGGCACCTAAGTGTGGTATTGCTTAAGGAATCTGACTGCAAAAGACATAAATAATGTTACACAGATATATTTCACAAATGCTCACAGATGCAGTGAAATGTGATTCACTCAAACTTTTAGCTAAAGATCCAACAATCCCTGTTCCTCTTAATAGGAACTGGGACTGTTGGGAATAATATTGTGTTTCATAAACACATTACACCCTATTCTTTATCACAGAGGTAAAAACTTATTCTAAGTCATCAATTACCAGGAAATACTGTTCAGGTCCAGTTATACACATAAACAGAAAAACCGACGACATTTTGAGCTGAGGAAAACTAATGTGGATGACTTTATTCTGGTGATGGAAAACTGGTGTGAACAAGTCTGAAGCCTCTGAAAGTTCATTTTCAAGAGGCAGGGGAACGAATGGAAACCAACGGCTGGAGGAAATGGAGGAAAAGTGATATCAGAGTTCTAAAATACGACTGTTTGCCTTGGAGGATGATTTTAGCAGAAACATGAAGCGTATATACATTTTGTAGATTTGCTAAACATGTAAAATCACTGATATGGTCCTTTACAAGGAGGATTCTGGCCCAGAATGCCTTTGTTTGGCTTTAAAACACTTTAGGACAGGGGTTGAGGTGAAGAGCAACAGGGGCCAACTCGCCGTGTATTTGATGATGCACCAATGTCAGCGGAGTTTTGAGTGGGGAATGGATATAATTTCCTTTTTGGGTGAATTTTTCCTTTAAAATCACAATTACAGCCAAGTTTGGTGTCAGAAAAAGAACTGAAAACAGTGATTTTACAGTTTATGCTTGGCAGACAATGCAGCCATATCTGATATGAACTGAGTGCAACACCTCATATGCTGTTTTCGTGCATAATCCCGTATTTAGGACAGGATTCAATACAGAGTCACTTGTATGGAATACTCTTGATTTTAGCTGAACCGGAGGCTCCTCAGTTCCAGTGTCACTACTGTAACTGAAGTGGGGTGAGAAAGTGTGAAACCTTATTTGCCAGCTTTTTCTTCAGCACGTCACATGATTCACATATACCAGCTGGTGCACCTGTAACTCCCATATATCCTGTCTTCACTTTTGAAGCCGCCCAGATCGGCTGGGAGGACATGACCTGATCTAGTTTCTGTCCTTGCTGATTGTGATCTCAGAGCTGTTTCTGCTGCTTTGTGCTTTAGTATTTTTTCCCTGGTTTGTGTCACCATCTATGGAGAAAAAGTGAGTTTCCTCTTAGTTTGGTCACACCAGCACCATCTGAACCACACATGAACATAAACATACAGGAAACAGGGAATATCCACTCAGATCTCAGACTCTACAAGGTGTTTGAATGTACTGCACATGTGAGAAGGAAGGTGAAGCCTGAACGTCATTTATTTGTCTGATACCAGCACATGCACGGTCGGACTGGGAACAAAATTCAGCCTTGGCAATTTTCATTTGGACTTGCCCCCATTTTCCCCCACAATACGCGCTTATGAGTTGCATAAAGCAATATCAGGCTAAGTGACAGATATCAAGCTGGCACCCTAACAACAGGTGTACTAACATGGTTTCATAAAGTAATATAATAAATAAACTGCCAAGAAATAGACCAAAGGAAAAGTTGGCACCCCAAGAGGCTTATTCACCCGACAATGGGCAAAACCAACTCTCTGTGCACTAATGCTGCAATCCCTAACATGATAAAACACAGATTACAAAATCACATATCATGAATACAGTCCATGACAAAATGCATCGCTGTTATCATACAACAAAACAGCCAAACTCAGTTTTCACACTGGACAAAAGCTTTCCTTAATGCAGGTCTGGCCTAATGATGATATGGAAATGTGTCTGAAGTTGAACATTAATTAAGAGCGCTCCGTTAAGTCAGTGATCCGACATTGTGTTCGCAGCTGATCTGATAAAATTCCCACATCAGGCTCAGCAGTCACTGTTTAAACAGGTTGATTCAGTGCTGTCGTCAGGCTGTCACAAGCTCCAGGCTGCCCCCTACTGGAGCGAGCCAGAACCAGAATGAGATGCGATCAGTGAGACTGATAGCATCCAGTATTTTATATTTTATGTATTATTCACTGTTTTTACTGCTTTTATTGTTTGCTCTTCTGTCTGCACTTGTTTAAATGTATCTTTTGTCTTTAAGTTTGTACTCTGAGTGTGTGTTCGCACAAGAATTCCTATGTACAAACGGTATACAAATGGCAAATAAACTTTATCTTATCTTATAAAGCAGCGCAGCACAGCGTCCATAAGCAGCAAGCAGAGCAGAGCAGCATGTCCTACCTGAGAGGACATCTCATCATCATCATCATCATCATCATCACTGTGCTCCTCTCTGCCATTCAGCTAATTATTCCATCAGTGTCCAAAACTATAAGAATGTCTTTCTCCGTAGTCAGAAGCATGAACGCCTCAAGATGCGCTCCGTAATCTACTCTCGATACTTTTGATGAATTTACAGTAAATGGCGGTGGGAATAAACGTAAACTGTGTGTACTGTAGGTAATGTAATGTAAGTAAGCCTGAGTATGTTGTGACTTCTATTAATACAGAAACGTAATATTAAATTCCTCCTCTATTACTTACTGAGCCAGCTCACATGCAGTTCGCCAAGGCAAAGACCAGAAAACGGGCCTTTACTTCTCTCTGAGTGCTACTGTAGTTCAAGAGAGGAGAGCTAATTGATTCATATACACTTCAATTTAGCACTTACACGTAAAGTAAGGCTTAAGCTTGAGCCTCTTTTATTTTTAATTAGCCTAAACTACAACTGGAATCTTTAGGGAAAAAATAAACACTTGATAGCCTACAGAAATCAAACTGTTATGTGCCTCGCAGGGAGAAATGCAACGAATTACAGCTTGTGGGGCAGGACAGAATAAAATGAAGATAATTTACGCTGCAGAAATGTGATGACGTAACAATAAATAGTGGGCTAATGGGACAGGAAACGCACGCGCTGCAGGAGAAAGGCATTTGGTTCACACGCACGTGCACAGAGACTGACAAGAACGCACGCGTTGTTGACGTCACAATGCCAATGACGTCACGGACCACTATTAAAAACGCCCCCTGATCCACGACCCGCGCCCCCCAACCCTAACTGTAACCCAACAACCCCAACATCGATCAGACACGTTCGACACGAAATGCTGCGTAGACGCACACAGCACAGGGCAGCCCTCTATGAGGGGGTCGGCTCCACTGCAAACCCCGAATGGAACAAAACATTTGCAGAGTTTGTCAGCAGACTTGCGTGGGAGCTGACACCCCGCTGTGCAGACAAACACAATCTATCATTTGCAGCAGCCGATGAGATTAACCAGTGTGTTCACAAAGTCGCAGAAATGCGCCTGGCAGACATCAGTAAAGCTGCACCTGAGTTTGGACGCAGAAGTCAAGTGGCGAGTTTGCAGGTGGAAGTATGGCAGCTGGAGAAAGAGCTGAGACAGTCACAACAGAAGCTCGAATTAAATCAGCATGTAGAATCCACAATACTTTTGAAAAATACTGATGACCATGAATCACATTTTGATAAAGAAATACTGATACAACAAGTTAGTGAAAGTAAAGTACGACTTCTCGCACAGCAAAGGATTCTGGAAGATGTGACACATGAGTCAGCACAACTGGACAATGAGAAAATCCAAGTGATGGAGCAGCAGAAAAACATTCAGGAGCAGCTTCATCCTGCTGAAAAGTACCTTTCAAAATTACAGGCAATGAAAGAGACATTGCTCACCATCCAAAAAGACTATTATATGAAAAATTTCCCATTGCATCACCACATTATGGACAAGAAACAGAAACCGCTGAGCACAAACAGAGACCGTTTTCCTCACGGTAGCAAAGACAAAGATACTTTGCCTCCCCTTAACAAACACAAAGACACTTTGTCTAACCTTAACAAACACAAAGACACTTTGTCTAACCTTAACAAACACAAAGACACTTTGCCTCCCCCTATGAAACACAAAGACACTTTGTCTCCCCTTAACAATGGCAAAGACACTTTGACTCCCCTTAACAAACACAAAGACACTTTGTCTAACATTAACAAACTCAAAGACAATTTGTCAACAGTTTCTCAACTTCCTCCCTTGAGACTACGTGATACCACTTACCTACAATCTGCCCTTCACCGAGGTATGCCTGGGTTGAAGCCCAAGAAGCAAGACACATTTATCATGACTGAGCAAGCCAGGCGTGCCAGCAAAAACCTAGAAGCAAAGACTCAGCTCCTCGTGAGCCAGGCCAAAGCCAAGTGGCATGCACTTCTGACCCTAAAGGCAACTACACTTGCTGAAAGGTTAAGCAAAACTATGGCCCCCACCCAAATTGAGGCCCACATAGAGAAACTCATACTAAGGGAAAATGAGGAGGAGAACGAGAGACTCCGGCTACTACAAACTAAAGTGAAATATGAGACAGAGATTCAGAAGATGAAGATCCAAAATGAGAGGTTTGGCTGGGTCACATATCTTGATTATTTGAACTACAGAAAGTTCAAGCAAGACAAGAACATGGGCTTACTCGGACTGAAAAGGGCAAAGACGAGGGCTGAAACCATGACGACAGAAGTGTACGGCGTAAAGCTGAAGATGGAAGCCCTAAAGGCTGAGAACCTGGTTAAGCAGGAAGAACTCGCCATGCTAAAGGCCGAGGTGGCACAGGGACAAGAGGAGCTGATGAAGGTAAAGGCAGCCTGCCACGCTCTGGAGAAAGACATCAGAGAGTTAAAGGCGTACTTCCATAATGTAGGGAACCGTGTGGTGCTGCAGGATGGAGAAACAGTGAAAAGCAGAAACCTGCTCAAGCTGCCTCCAATCCAACAGCGAAAGTAGATCAGAGCAGTAGCACAGGGCACAGTGCTTACTGTATCTGGCAATGAAGGCTACAGCCACTGAAATATAGCCAACAGGACAAAAACATATCCACATGGACTTGACAACAGGAACCTTTGGATCATTGTACACCAACTAGTGTTTCCGCTGTCTGAAAGTTCATAAACAATTAAAATTATTCAAATTGAAGGATCATTTTGTGTCATTCTGTATTATCTGCCATATATGGATTTGAAGGAAATGCCTAAATGTCTCTGTTTTGTTTGTTTGTTTGTGCTGAAATATTACAGCACAGAGGTTTTCAAAACTTATATGACCATCTTTTGACTATGCTGATGTTGTTTATCAACATGCATCTAAAACTAACCCTTGGCCCCTTTATACAGCATACAATAATCTCTGTACATTTGCTCTTGGATGTTCCTTTAGTACTCATCACTGTATAATATATAACTCACTTAAATGGCCTCCACTCAATGTAAGAAGCCACTTTCATCGGCTTCAGTTCATCTTTAAATATGTACATTTTAAGTGTCCTCACCATCTACAACAGTTTTGGTAAAACATTCATCAATATATCAACTGAGGCATTCTACACAATACTTCTTTTCTGTTCCTACAATCAGATAAGCAGCTGGAAAACAAGCGTTCATGTTTAAGGCTCCTTCAGACCGCAATAACTTACCTTCAAATATACAATCTTTGACATAATTTCACATGTTTAAAAATGTCTGTCTTCTCATTATGAGATTAATTGCACATGTTTTAGATGATGCTATACCTGTATATAATATAAAATTCTGTGTATATTCAGTATTATTAATTATATTTTAGCTGAGCTAACATTTGCTCATGGCCTCTCAGTGGCCATCTAGTGGTTGTGTTCACTCGTGTTCTCGTCTTTCTGATGTTTGTGTGCTGATTATTTTAGTTGTATTGCGTCTGTTGAATTGTGGTTTTGATTTTGTCTTTTCTATTATTTTAAAGTCTTAGTTTTTTCTGTCTTTGAGTTGTGACTCGTATGTTAAGACCCTCTAAAGTGAGATGGTTCTTCTCAAGGGATTTATCCTAATGAATAAACTTTCATCATCCCATATAAAATATGTGCCTTACAAATTTGTAAAGTATGTGCATTATGTATATATTATTTTGTATATACACCATTTGCACACAGGAATATTGTACTGCCCTACAGGTATAAATTACTGCACCGTTAAATGGTACAAACAGTTTAAACAGTGTAAAGTTATGCAGTCTGTAAGTATGTAAAGTAATGTAAGGAAGCCTCTGCATGTTATGATGCTTGATTTCTTCTCTCTGAGTCCTACTGTAGTTTAGGTATTGGAGAGAGGAGCAAATGAATTCATCTGAGGCACGCTACAATTCAGCACTTGATGAATACCGAGCCCTGCATGTGTAGAGAGAATAACTGCACTGCACAATAACATAAGATAAGATAAGATAAGATGTACTTTATTGTCCCCTGGGGGAAATTCGTTGTGGGCAAAAGGGGATAATAAGGGACTGCATCGCCATACAGAAAAAAACAAACAAACAAAAAAAAACACACAATACAAATCAAGACCACATCGCAGTACAGGCACATGACAAACAACATATCAGTACTATGACATGGCATCCTGAGGCATGAGACAATATGCAGAACCAGTAAATAATAAAGAAAACCTACTGCACAACCTTCACCTACTTAAGAGCATCACAAAAATTAACAACCAACAATGGGATTAAAAAATAATTTAGATAAAGAATGAGTCACCGCCATCAATAATCAATAACATCTGAGCTGGCCCAGTTCCTGCACTAGCACTTTATTTAGCAAAACTGAATAGGTTATAATTCAATAATTGTTGCAAAGTAAAAGGTTAAAATCAGTGTTGGGCAAGCCACTTGTAAAATGTAGTGAGCTAAGCTACCAGTTACTCTGCATTAAATGAAGCTTCACTACACTGAAGCTCCCCACCAGAGAAATGTAGCAAGCTATGCTATACAATACAATGACAACATGGAGCTTCACTACAACAAAGCTACTTTTTTTTTTTTTAACATTGAAACAACTTAATTCCAAGTCATTGCTATCTGAGTGATCAACAAATAGTTTAATATTTTATGAAACTGTTCTCTCTCTGCTTTCACTGCTACAAACCATGGCAACAAAAACACACAACATGCCTCACATAATAACAAAAATGTGGGGGAAGTGTGTATATATGTTAGTGTGTGTGCATGTGAGGTCATGTGATGTCACGTCTTGGAGGCTTTACAGTGTCTGTGGAGGTTCTCAGGTGTTCCAGGTCCTGGTTCCCCACAGACAGGTGAACTGAGGTCAGCTGGACTGTCTGTAGATTCTGGTCCAAGAAGCTTCATGAGTTCCTCAGAGCTCATGATGTTCTTCTGTTGTTCATATTTTACCCCGTGCTCTGCAGCTCTGCAGCTCTGCAGCTCTGCAGCTCCTCTGTTGATGTAACTTGGGTTAACTAACCAGTGAGTAACACCACAAATTAGTTGAAGTCCTAAGTGCAGTGATACAAGGCATCATGTTTGTGAAACGCTCAGAGTGTGTGTATCTGTCCCATCAGATCTGCATTACAGTGAGTCCCCCCGCTCCGAACCCTAAAGGCCTGACGTCCGTATCTGTTGACCTCACCCTGTCACACCAACACTTTCCTCCGTCATCAAAGCTTCAGAAAAGCCCCACTTTTCTGTTTTTAATAAACTGACAGTTTGATAAACACACACAGACTGGGCAGAGTGGCAGCTGAGCCAGGACACCTGACTGGACCTGCTGGGATCTCTGGTGCAGCAGGGAAACACTGCATGAGCACTGATCCCAGGTCAGCCGCTGGCAAGGATCTGCTGTGTGTGTGTGTGTGTGTGTGTGTGTGTGTGTGTGTGTGTGTGTGTGTGTGTGTGTGTGTATATATATGTGTGTGTGTGTGTGTGTGTGTGTGCGCATCGTCTGATTTCCATCTCATCAGCTGACTCAGTGTGAAAAATCCCCTCGCTCGCCCACACACTTCTACATTTCTCTGTGTGTGTGTGTGTGTGTGTGTGTGTGTGTGTGTGTGTGTGTGTACACACACACACA
>OMLB01055536.1:0-16832 GCA_900302555.1 Myripristis jacobus
CTGCCTGTAAAAGATTTTTGTTGGTTTTTCGATTGAGTTGTACAGGTTATAGGTCACATTAAAGGTGGAAAAATTTCTGCAATGATTTATCTTGGTCTCATTTTTTTACATGACAAAAACCTGGCATTTTAACAGGGGTGTGTAGACTTTTTATATCCACTGTAACTTGGAAAAAAAGGTGCACAAGTTGTGCACCTAGATCCACTGGGTTCTCATCAAATGGGCAGGCCATTTTCCAAGAGAACTGATTGGTCAGTAGGTGGGGCTTTTATACCTGCTGAGCTCTTATCCTGAACTTAACCTGCTCCGGAGCAGGTTAGGTGTTCAGTGTATGTTAGCACGGCAACATACCCCGATAAAAAGTAAACCACCTTCATGGTACAGAAAACCCAGGGTTAAGCCTGAAGTTACCTCACTAAGCCGAAATCCAGCTTTATGGTACAGGCCTCTGGTGTTCATCTTTAGAAAGTCCCATGCTTCCTTCTTCCTCATCTCTTTTCCCAAACCTCTAGACAGGTCTAATAAGAGGTAAGGGTTTGACTGATATGGATTCTTCAGGGGACCATGAAGATATGTTTGGACTGAAGCTGCTAAAAGCCATTATTTTGTTGTTGAGATATCAAATGATCAGCTTTCTTGGGGTTTGCCTATTTCTCTGGCAGAGGTTGCTGAGGATGTTGGGAAACTCTGCAGTGGCAACGTGCCAGGAGTGGACGAGACCTGCCATGAAGTGCTGAAGGCTATGGATGTTGGTGGAGTGTCATGGCTGACACATCTCAATTTTGCTTGGAGGTCAGGGACAGTGGCCAGGGAGTGGCAGAGGGGGGTGGTGGTTCCCATTTTTAAAAAGGAGGACTGGCAAGTGTGCTCCAGTTATTGGGGTATTACACCGCTCAGTCTCCCTGGGAAAGCTTACTCCAGGGTGCTCGAAAGGAGACTCTGGTCAATTGTCAAACCTCTGATCCACAAGGAACAGTGCAGACTCCATCCTGGCCCTGGAACAATGGACCAGCTCTTCACCCTCTGCTCATGGTTATTGCAGGGATCATTGGAGTTTGACAATCCAGTCTACATCTGCTTTGTGGATTTGGAGAAGGCTTACGATGAAGTCCCCCAGGGGTCCTGTGTGGGGAGCTGCGGGAGTATGGGGTTATGAGGTATGCTGCTGAAGGCCATTCAGTCCTTGTATAACTGCAATGAGAACTGTGTCCACATTCTTCACACTAAGTAAAGCTTGTTCCTAGTGACTGTTGGACTCCAGGGCTGTTCCTTGTCTCCAATTCTGTCTGTGATTTTCATGGACAGGATTTAAAGGCGCAGTTGGGTTGTGGGGGGTTCCCAGTTTGGTGACCACAGGATTGCATCCCTGCTCTTTGCAGACAATGTGGTCCTGCTGGCCTCATCAGGCTGAGACCTTCAGCACGTACTGGGGCAGTCTCCAGCCAAGTGTGAAGCGGTCAGGATAAGGATCAGCACCTCTAAGTCTGAGGCCACGGTTATCTGCCGGAAAGGTGGTTTGCCCTCTCTGAGTTGAGAGTGAGTTATTGCCTCAAGTGAAGGATTTCAAGTATTACACGGTCTTGTTCATGAGTGAGGGTAAAATGGAGTGGAAGACTGACAGGCAGATCAGGGTGGCAACAGCAGTTATGCTGTTGCTGTACCAGACTGCTGTGGTGAAGAAGGAGTTGAGCCAGATGGCAGGGCTCTCTATTTACTGGCCAGTCTTTGTTCAAACCCTCACCAAATGGTCACAAGCTCTGGGTAGTGACTGAAAGAATGAGACTGCAGATAAAAGTGGCAATTAGTTTCCTTCACAGGTGGGCAGGATGCAATACCCCAATAACTGGATTGGGATAGGGTGAAGAGCTCAGACATCGCAACCCCAATAACTGGATTGGGATAGGGTGAGTAGAGCTGCTGCTCCTCCACACTGAAAGGAGCCAGGTGAGGTGATTTGGGCTTCTAGTCAGGATGCCTCCTGGTCACCTCCTGGTGGAGGTGTTCTGAGCATGACCAACTGGGTGGAGACCCCGGGGCAGACCCAGGACATGCTGGGGGATCATGTATCCCAGCTGGCCTAAGAACACCTTCAGATCCCCCAGGAGGAGCTGGTGGATGTGGCCCTGGAAAGGATCATCTGGGCTGACCTCCTAAGCCTGCTGCAACCGTGACCTGGTTCAGTGTTGTTGTTGTTGTTGTTTTTTCAATAGTTTGAAGGGCTTGGATGCCATAACTTAGGGAATCATGCAGTGAATTCTTGAAGACACTGATCTCCAACCAGGGCACTGACAGTGTTTTCATAAGTGGATTGAGTGGAATTGAAAATTTTCAATCTGATACTTGTAATTTTGAAGTGATTCATAAATTCAGTGTCACAGCTGAAAGCAGAGTTGGAGGATTTTAAACAGGTGATGTTTGAAATTGTCTAAAAAACAAATTTGCTTTTTTATAGTCTTGATGAGGTTTGAAAGTTACACAAATCTGGCTGCCACAAAAGCTTTTCTGAAGTGAGCAATGCCCTCTTTTCACAGTAAGAAGTGGACCTCCAATTTGAAGACACACAATTTCTATTGACTTGTTTAAGAATCCAACAGTGATCTGTGCACTGCAAAGCCAATTTCGGGTTCTAGGAGGGAAAACAAGGTGTGATCTAAAAAATGGCATGGACTTTTTTGATTTACTAGTTGATTAGTATTTCAATGTAGACAGAGTTTGGGAGAACATCTAAAAGTTTCTGAGTAGTTCGTGTTTAGGCATGAGTGTGATTCTAGTTTGTCACATCAAGATGTAAAGTGATGGGGAAATGTGAGAAAACGTAAGGATGGAGCAGGTGGCAGTAATGTTTCCATTTTTAATAGCAGCCTTTTTAAGTTTAAAATAAGCTGTCAGCAACGGTGGGCCTAGAAACATGTTGAATACAGGCAACAGTCAATGACAAAACATATTTTGGAATATCATTCTTTCTGAAATACTAATGTCATGCAGAAGAACAATTCCATCACAGGATACTTTTATCTGTGAGGAAGACTAAAATTCTTGGTGAAATGAAGTTGTTACGGTCCCCTCATGTTTTCATTATCTATTTTACATTCATTCATGGTATATTTAATACATTTGCTGTCTTGTTTAGTTTCTGTTCATTGTGGTGCATTTTCCTGGTGTCAGTGTTTTATTTTCTTAATGACATGATGTCACGGCATGCCCCCGGGATTCTCTCCTTGAGTCCACGCCCTCTGGTGCTGTTCCCGCCTCTCATTTGCTGCTGGTCCAATCCTTGCAGGCCGAATCATCCTTCCCTGCCCATAAAAGCATTGTGTGACAGCCACCGGCGCGGCTGTGATTTAAACTGAGCAGTCCGCCTCTGTCTTTTGGACTCGGTACCTTGTACTTGTACTTGTGCTTTGTGATTTGTGTAACTTACACGTGTTTTTTTTGGATGGTAACACAGTGTTAACTCGAAGGATTGTAAACTTCGGTTTACTCGTTTGGTTGATTGTTTGACAATCTGTACTTGATTGGATGCCATTGTTTGTTAGTTGTGGGATTTATTTTGGCATCAGTTGTTTTGTTTTCTTAGCCACTGATCCTTTATTTTTCTGCTGTATTAGGGTTTTGAGTGGTGGCCCAAATGTAAATTTGTTTTAAGTTTAGTGTAGTAAAGGTAGGCTCATTTTGTTTATACTTTCAGTTGTTTTCAAAAAGCTGATAGGTTGACCAGGTAGGTTAGTGTTTCTTCTGTTATAGAGCAGGCCAGTGTTGTTTCTTTTGTGTGTATTTTGCTCTTTATTGTGTACCCATTCCCCTGCATTTTTTGTGCTTTTTATTTACCCGTTTACTACAAATAAACGGCTGTACATGCCTTTACAACCACCTTTGTTGCTTCCCTTATATTACTCGACATTTTCCATCATTAGGGTTGTAATAGAAGTATACTGCAGATGTCCAGGAGTCTATACAGAAGAATGAGGGCAAACAAACCTGGAAGTATTCATGGAATTTCCTGCTATCACACCAAAGGGACTTAATTGTATCGATTTCAGGGGGAAGAGAAACCACATCCAAATTTCTGTATGATGTTGAGATTCAAATCCTAGATAAATGCCACACCCCCAAACCTTTTTTTGAATCTTATCAGGCATATGGTCATATGAAAACATACAAGTGGGTACTTCATTAAAGGCCGGATTATGGTTCTGCGGACACTGCGGACAAAATGCTAGGGGGCGCGTTTTATTTTTCTGCAGACCTATGTAGACCCTGTGACATATGGTCGCTGCTCTTCCTATTGTTGTGCCAGTAGCGTCATTTTTCTTCAACAAGATTGTGCATGATCCAAACTTTCCAAAACAATTCATAACAATTTAAAAACAACCGACAAGTCGAGATGCGATCACAACAGCAGTTCTTTTAAAAATGGTGGTGCTGGCACAACAACTGGACGTGATGCCGGAGGGGCAAAATGCCGTAAATGATATAGTTCGGCAGACCAATCATAGCTCTTGTTGTCAGTGGGGGGCCTGCATTGGGGGCTACGTGGGGTCTGCATAGTTAAAATTTTTCGGAGGTGCGCGGCAAAGCTCTGCGGTGGTCGCACAACCCCCGTAAGCTTTGCACAACCCCCGTACGCTTCGCGTACGCAGAACCATAATCCGGCCTTAAGATGGATTCAATCACTGGATTTCACTCAAGTAGAAGGAGTAAATAACTTGCAAATTTTTAAGGCTTATATACCTAGAAATCCAGTAAAATTAATAAACAAGTTCCCTTTGTAGTGACCTCTTTCCCTATCCTCTTCAACATTTTCTCTCCGACTCCATTAAAAGCTGTTTCCTTTTGTGCTTAAACCATATTCTACCTCATCCGTCTCCCTCCCCCTCCTTGTCTCACAGATGCCTGTTTAATATATGTGAGGTAGAAGCAGTTAGAGCTGGGGAATGACGGAATTCTGAACAACAACATCTTAAGAAGATATCCTCATCCTGGGTATTTTTATATGGTCTCTTTGGTAGTCAAGGAAGGGATCAAATTAATTTCTTCAACATGCAACAACTAGTATAAAATCCCATGACATCCCACATATAATATACTGGAACTTAGATTTTAGGCAACATCTGCATAAGAAAAAAATGTAAATGTTTCATCCGCACACACAAAAAAAACCAAAACAACCAAACACACAAAGCACACTAAACACATGCACAAATGTTGATATTACATTCAAATTATTGAATTCAGTATTGAATTAAAATTCAGCGAAATTCAGCGAAACTATGACTATCAGGTAATGGTTGCTGTAAAAGTGGACCAATGGTGCTGCTTTTTAGTGTGTATTCAACTTTTTATGTTGCTGTTTCATAATATATACCCATGTTTTTCAAACTATGGGTCATGACCCCCTTGTGGATCTCAGTGTAGAGATGGGTGGGTCGTGGGAATACTGCATCCTTTTGTTTTCCCTGAAGAAAGGACAATTTTAAATGATACAGTGTAGACACAGTTTCTACACCCATCAGACCCAAGGACCAGATAGTGTGTTCTTTGCCTGGAAAGAGGTGGCATGCGGTAACACAGAATTCCCTAGAGTCCAAAGCTAAAGAAAGTTCAACTTAGAGAAGGCTACATGTACCTAACTTCTTTCATGGTGAGCCATCCAGTATCAAGAAAAAGATAGCAGTGTTACATGGTATGTATGCAAGTAGCAGTTTACAAGAACAACAACCAGAAAAAAAATGGAAAAAGTAGTAGCAGAAAAGTTAATAGTAGTTGCTACATTGATCATAAAGAGTCAGTATGGCGTATACTGGGTGTTGTATGGAATTGCTGCTATAAGTCTCTGGAAGTTAGACATCAGTACTGTTTCCTGGGAGTGGCATTTCATCGTTCAATGGAAACCAAGTATTGGTTGCGTCAACAAACCATAAACTTGACAGTAGCAGTGCTTGGTTTGTACCTGCATGGTGTTGATGCGGAGGGACTGCTCAAAGCAGTCAACGCACTGCTGGAACTCTCTGTTGTGGAGATGCAACAGGGCTTTGGAGCGCATGGCTCTGGCACTGCGCTGGCCTGACAGCTCCCATGCCTGATCATAGTACTGATGCTCCCTCAGGACATCACCCAACAAACAGTACAAACTAGGAGTCTCCTTCTTCTCCAGCTCCCTGCGCAGGATCTCCTCAGCCTGAGAAAAAAGAGAGCAGAGAAAATGGAGGTAAGAGTGATAAAAGAGATAGACAAGGAAAGTGAACCAATTAAAGCCCAAATGGAAGGAGGGGAGGACAAAATGGTAGTGAGTAAAGATGGTAATGTGAAGTGAGGAAGGGAGGGAGTGATGCAAATGCATCACTTGCTCTGTTCCCCCTCTGTTCCCATTTGCCAGCATTGGCTCTGACAAGAGAATCTTGTCAGTGCCAATTCTGGGCCAAGAGCATACTTGGCCTAAGACACTTTGAAAAAGAAATCCTATCATTCTTATGTGAACTATTCAACTCTAGATTGTTGGGACAGTGTTAGCGATGAAAGCCAGAGAAAGATATGACAAAAGGGAGGAGGAAGCAGCAATAGCTATTTGCAGAAATCCCGGGGAAGAAACAAAGTGAATGGGATAAAAGGAGAAAGAGTACAATATGAACAAAAAAATAAAGAAAAAGCCTGAAAAGCATGAAAAACAAGAGTAAAAAGCAAAGGGAATTGGCAACAAAGTATGACAGAAGAATAAAATCTGAAAGGAAGGAACTATGGTACAACTAAACTGAACCTTAAATGACCTGTGGAGTAATTGTACTCGCTTGTCATCATGTCCCTCAAGCTTTGGACTGGTATTATACCATCCCTAATACACATCACTTAAGGGTGGATGTTCAACTCATCTAAACCAAAAACTAGTGGTTCACTGGTCCACGGTATCTGTCCAAGCCAAACAAAAGCCAACACACCATCTTTCAAGCAGGGCCTTGTCTGAGTAGAATGACAAAAAGACTCCTTAACACTCCAGATCTGTCTATCTTGATGTGTGAAATGTGCCAATCAAACCACTGCCAGGTTGAGTGCTTTAGATGCATGTTAGAGTCTTGGTTTTCACTATTTGCCGTTGATAGATAAGATTCTCGTCAGTGCCAGTGCTGGGCCAAGAGCATACTTGGCCTAGGAGACTTCGAACAAGAAATCCTATCATTCTTATGTGAACTATTCAACTCTAGATTGTTTTCATATTGATCTACAATGCAAAACCATTCTTGCTAATTGGAATGTCTGCTAAACCTCAAAATTCTTATCAAACAGGTAAGATATAATTTAAAGCCCCAGTATCTAAGATTTTATGTTTTTAAGAAACAGCGCCCCTACAGTGCAATTCCCTCATCCACCACTGTACTAAACTCTGGAACATGTGCATTTGTTTACAAGCTGGAGAACTAGAAACCAACGAAGAAGATGCCAGAAGTCAAATGACATGTTGACAGACAAGGTAGAGTATCAGGATTTTACAATGGTATTTTTATTAATTGTTATGTCAGAGATGACAACCAACATAACAAAACAAATAAAGAATGACAAAGTCTTAGTTTTGCTGAAATACTGCTCGGGTTTTCAGCCCATACTGTTTGCTAAGACTCTGAATATGGAGTAATGTTGTGTGTGTAATGAAATAAAATGTTGTTGGCGTCATGATATAGGCAAAATTGTACATAATTGTACAGTGAAATTTATTATAAGCTGGCTGGGTTCTGTTTTTAACACTCCACTACTCAGCACCTTAATTGTTTATTTATTATCCTCTACTCAGCACCTTAATTGTTTATCTTATTATCCATTACTCAGCACCTTAACTGTTTATTTATTATCCATTACCCAGCACCTTAAATGTTTATTTATTATCTATATATTATATCCTAGGTTAATATACATTCATACTGTTTTTCATACTGACTGGAGAGGAAGTGGTGATTCCATAAGGGGCCGAATCAAGTCTGACAGTTCCTGAATCCCAGTACCAGGTGTCGGGTTCTGCGACCTGGTTTCTTGGTTTCATGGTTTCATGCTAACTCTGTGCCATACCATCTGTATATTTCATATTTCATATTTATTGCCATCTGTATATTTCACATCTCATATTCTTAGGTTAGTCTTTATTGTATATACTTAATCTTTATTGTCTTTATTGTATATACTTCTTCTTAATTTTATTTTATGTTTCTATTGATGCTGCTGTAATGTGGGAATTTCCCAGTTTGGGATGAGTAAAGTAAATCTATCTATCTATCTATATCTATCTATCTATAGGATTACAAGTTTGCAATGTTGCGCGCTAGTCTGAGGTGGAGCTGAGGTTAGATGACACTTGCTGAGAAGAAATCTAGAGTCATGTTTTTATTCATACATGTATATTACTGACACACAAATCCAGCTAGACAAAACCAATAATTACATGTATAATTTGATCAAAACATGCAAATGTATTTCAAAAGTCAAATATCCAAATACAGGCAGGTTGCCTTGTGATTATATAGTAAATAACAGTAACAGTCTCATCAGGTTATATGCTTTAATTCCAGTCACATCAGCTTGTATGAGGTCTTCTGCAGCTCTGGGATGGAGCTGGACCCCTTTGTCTCCTCCAGCTCTTGGACTTGTTATTGCAGGACTGTCCAACCTTGGAGAGGAAATGCACAAAAGGGACAAGACAGTATGTTTACAGCTCCAGCTGGACAAAGCATTAAAGTTAGTGTACAAGTTAGCTGAAACTAGAACCTGGAAAAAACCTGGAAAAACCTGTTTTTTTGGAACAATCATGTCTGATGTACATGCTGACTACAAACAGACACTGGTGGTGTTATAAGTTTTTATCTTCAAAACTCATGTTCTTAAGTAATAATAATAATAATAATGCTCAGACATTAATTTTTTCTGTGCGACAGTCAAAGTTTGCATAAGAATCACACAAATAACTCAGAACAGTAACGTTAGCATGCTTAGCTTAGGTAACCTGAACCAGAGACAACGTGCTGCTAACACCTGGTGGGCGATGCTAACAGACAAAAGACAGCTGGTCAACTAAAGTCTTCTGTCGAAATGGGCCCACTTGGTTTAGGAACAAAAAACAGCGGATCAACAACTGTCGAAACAGCCAAACATGAAGCAGCTCAGAACAGCAGCATGCTAGTCTTAACATGACATGCTTCTCCATGTTTGGCTGTGTTGGGAAAGTTGCCGACTCGCTCATTTTTCTTCATGACCAAAAACTAGCAAGTTGACACCTTGCTAAAACAGCCAAACATAAAACAACTGCAACAACACAAGACATAGCAAGCCAGCTAATATCACCTACCAGTCCAACAGTCTGTCTTGCAGCCTCTGACTTCATGAAGCTCTCACCAGTGTCTTAAATGCCAGTCCAACATTTACTCCAGTCTGGCCTCTTGCTTGGCCATTCTCTTGTTCATCTTGGACTCTGCTATGATCGCTGTACTGTCTTGCCGTTAACCCCTGTCTCCATCCCGTCCCCCAAACGTCCACAGTGTAGGAGCAGGCTTTCAGGGTGCAGAGTGGCCATGACAGACACACCACTTTACTCATTACATGTCAGTGTAGCATTAAAATGATGTTGAAGCTGCTATTTTAAGGCAAAAATGTCACATAATGTTACTTTAAATTCTGGTAGTATTATCCAATATAAAATGATAAAATATTTCATTTTGAATATTGGAGGATTATATCAGGTTAAATTAATTCAGTTCGTGAAAGCCAACTATTATCGACTGTCACAGTTATGTCTTTTAATTATATAAACTTACAAAGTAATTATCAGTTATAGCATGTAGTGTGACCGCTGTATTTTTTATTGATTAATAATATATATAAGCAATAAATACCTGCAGCAAGAATGATGTTAAGCATTTTGTCCCAGCAATCTAGAGGCCACTCAGTTTTTACACTTTTTACAACTTAACTTAGATATGCCTTCCAACATCAATATTGGCTTCCCTAGAGGACAATGTAGTTTTGGTCAATCTGCTTTTTCTGTCAGAGTGTCTTGAACAGTCTGCTTTAACACATAACAAACTGTGCCAACAGCCGTTCCTCCTCCACAGCACTAAGAGCCTGCTTTATCAGAAATCAACCTTGTGAACACTTGAACAGTGAGGTGTTTTCGTGTTCTTTGTTGTTTGTGTCTTGTCATTATTATGCTTACTTTCAGAGCTGCTCCTGCCTATCAAAGGCTCTGTACGTAACATCCACACGACCCCAGGGCCAGCACTGTGTTGTTCTATTTGCTGATAGTTTTTGTCATAAGAGCTGTCTCTCTTGTCTCTATGCTGTGCAGCTAGTGCTTGAATCTGCATATTTTCCCTGCTTTTATCATTGATTGTATTTGCAATACTTTTATTCTTAACATTTGTGCTTTTAACTATTGCCTGCCCAGGGACTACAAATTAGCCTTTCTGGCTAACTGTGGCATATTTTCAGAAATGTTATTAATATGCACTGTCCCTGTCAAATATATTAATAAACAAACAAACAAAACTAAATCAAGAAAAACTCCTGTTTTTAGGCTCTTATCCCCCCAAATGAGCATATCTACTGGTGAGGGAGTCTATCCAAATATTGGCTTTCAGTAATCTCCCAAACTGTTCTACAGTTAGCAGGAGGGCAAACTAAATGCCTTATGATTTTCAGGTAATTGGTCACCCAAGAAAGTGAAAAAAAGTATGAGAAAAATGTGCTACGGCCAGTCCTAGTGAGAGCTACAGCTAAGGTCCTTTCAGTACCTCCAATTAATCTTTCTGTAATGAATTTGCTAGAACTGCTCATACTGAACTGTATGAATCTTCATGGGGCAACAAGAACAAAGGATGTGACAGCTAACCAGTGAGAGCTTTGAATGACCTTGTCAATTATTTATGTACCAAGTGCATGAAACAATAAGCATGTGCTATGCAGCCATATCTCACTGCACACCATGATACTGTGCTGGCATTTTCCCCCTCAAGATGACAGCCAACTAATTTACAGTGTTCTGATGAAAAAAAGCTGTTACAGTAGCCAAGATATAAATAGGATGCTCAAAAGTTGACTACTGATAACAAATTAGCTGATTAGCTATAACTCTAATCAGTGTGTCCTTTTTCATGTTTTATACAGCATGACCGGGACAATGGGCTTCGCTTAATGATCAGACTAGATGAAAAGCAGCACAAGAGGTTGGCTTGGTTTTCAGTGGAGGAGAATTAAGGGCGAAAAGAGCCTATTTGTGAATGAGGTTTTTATAACCTTGAAGTGTAGCCAGCAGTTGGAATCCACTATTGTACTTCTTGATATAGAAACAAAAAAAGGAAGCATGGGTAGGAGAGACTTAGAGAGGACAGAGACTGCAGAAGGAGGAGGGGAAAGAGGGAGAGAAAGGAGAGGGGTGTGGTTAAAAAGAAAAGTGGAAGAGATCCAGTTTCTCTCAACATTTACTAAGACAGTCTCATTGCACCAGGCTGGCCATATAGGCAGTTCACTGCACTCACTGACCCTTTGTTTTAAAGAGTTTGAGTGGAATCAGCCCTTTGGCAATATCTGTTGCTCTTCTAAATGAACCTTGTCTTGCAGTACGAGTCATGGCCCTCTTCTGCAAAATGAGTGTAATTTTCCCACACTGTAGCAGCACACTGAGGGGGAAACCCAATTGGGCTTTGAATAATTCAAGAAACTGAATAATACCTATGTGTTACAAATGTGTTGTGCATGAACAGTTTCACATTTTGGTGCACCGAAGATTGATCATCCCTCAGGCACATTGTTACAACATTTGCCAATTTTAAATATTCATTTTAGAATCTTGCATCTTGGATTGGGCTGTTGTCATATTTATGATTGTTGTCATGAACACGAGCATGGATCAATACTGGTCAATGTTGTCCGCTAAGGACATATGGTGAACATATATTTGGGTGATATGGCTTCTGAAATTCATGATACTGAACCATGTGAAGGTAATGTGATTGATCTGTATTGCATCATCCTTGATTATAAGGCATTTTACATGGTGAACAATCACTGGGGAAATCAGTAGAGTGAAATGAGTCACTGGTATCGAAAATAAAATGTCTTCCCTGCATGCATCCAAGCCCTGTGTTATACTGAGGGTGTCTGAGCATGTCCTTGTGCTTTTCTTTAAATTGGCCTGTGCATAGTGAGCAAGACAACTTGGTTCTCCCAAACAATGTAATGAGGTCATCCAAAGAAAAGAGGCATTACAACTTTGAAAGTGAAAGTCTAAATTGTAGTAGAAAATGGATATGAACCATAAAAAGCGAAGGCAATAGTGAAATGAAATTTGAAGGGTTTTTGTGAAATAGATTTATTTAAGCTGAAGATAACATGGCACACCATCTGTTGGCTGGAAATTACAATGTAAACAAACTGATAAAACTGATTTGTGCCATATCTATATTAGGTATCTATAATTTATTTTCTTAACTTTCTAATGAGTTTCAAAGACATTTGTGCCAATATTCTGTATAGTTATACGTTAGTTCCTTGGGAGACTAAAGAGGGAAAAAAAGTTGCAGTTGGATTGTGCTCCTTCATCTTCCGTCATCTATTCTCAATTCTCTTTCAGCAGGCGTACATGGGTCAAACTCATGAATTTAGAGACAGAGGGACAGACAAAGAAACAGAGAAGAAAGATGAAGAATGGAGACAAGAACAGAAAGTTTTGTCAGAAAAGAGTGACGTGGTATTGGAAAGAGCCCAGACCATGCCAGACAAATGGATTGCCTTGCTATTTTGTGCCCCTGGTGACTATGTTACCTGGGGTGCTGGCCAGGACCACCGCAGCTCAAGGTTTAGGAGCAGAGGACATTTATTATTGAGAAAAATCCACCTGGGTAATCAAATTGGAGAGACAAAACAAGCTGTAATTCAATAAGGGAGCCCCAGCAGCTTGCAGAGCTCCCTTCCAAGGTTCTGAGACAGACAGGAGTTGGTTAGAACAACAGGCCATTACTCAAGTCTCCAGACAGAAACAATGTGTATGTCTGTGTACGTATGTGTATATACAATTCCAAAGAAAACTCTGTTCCTTGTTTTTCTGAATAATCACTTAAATGTGACACACTTGGCAGCACTGGACAAGATGGTAAATGTTTACACTCATCTTCAGCCAATATAAAAAGAACTTATAACCCCTTATATATTTTGTATATTTCCAGAGGGTTAGCCAAGGGTTCTCACAGAACTGTTTGAGAAACTCCTGACAAAGATGTAATGGCACGTACCCTTGGTATACTGTCTAATAAGGTAGCTGAACTCCTCTAAACACTGTTTTCCGAGATGGTCTATTTGGTGGTTTAACTGTCACTTATCTTAATTCCATTATTATTTCAGTTTAGATATTCACATCCTCCTGCCTGGCTTTATGAGAAGTGGAAACATCAACTAGAGCTATAGACAGACAAGGCATCTGGAACGTTGTTACATTTCCCTTTTCTAGATTCGACTGTGAAAGTGAGCTACTGGAGTGCACTTCAGATGAAGTGAATGCTGAACTTTGGAGTATGGAGGACTCACACCGGAGAGGAATGTATTCTGCAACCACTTAACAGCATAATATGCCAGAGACTCTTGCTGAGTGCTGGACTAACTTTTTTTCTGCCTGATTCAAAGCTTGTGCAAGTAACTTTGTTGTGTTCAGACTTTCATCAAACATTTGAAGGCCAACAGCTCCAACAGTACCCACCTGACATTCAGTACCTCCTCCAAGTCGCTCCCACCCTTATGCGCATTTGTGCATTTGGCTCTGACCCTGATGTATAGTAATTCATGAGTAGGCTTTCTCCTATGACATTTGGTAGCTACTATAAGTTGAGTTAAAGTATTGGTAGGGTAGGTGGAGTTGTGCATGTTTGACACTGAAATAGCAAGGCTTCCATGAGGTGATTGGTTGTTTGAGTTGAACAGAGCTGGGTTTTTAACAAATGAGATTACAGCACCAGGAACAGCCCAGAAGACCAGATTTTTTCTTAGTTCATTTAGTTTGGCTCAGACCCTCTGTGTATCTTGGTGATTTGCCAAAATTATGAAGGGAAAAAAGCAAACTATACAAGTTTTAAACTATGGCTGGTATAGGCAAGGCCTTCTCTGTCCCAAATACAGTGTTGTGCCAGCACGGTACCTCACGCCGACACAGCTGGTGTCTGTGTGGACAATTAAGATCAGGTAGAAATTTGAGTATCCACGACTGATTGGGGACATCCCATATTTTTTAAGTGCCTCAAAAGCTGTTTAACATAGTGCCCGACTGATATATTGGCCTACCGATACAACCAGCCAATGTTGGCGTATCACAGAAATGTTAGTATTATATCAGTACTGGCATATGTTGACCGATATAAAAGCATTTGCTGTGGGCTTGATTTTAAAGCTAAAGCAAGGAATCCATTGGTACCAGCAACTGACTGATACTGAACAGTGCTGATGTTTGTTTAGCTATTTGATTGTTTAGTTTTTTAATGAAATAAATAGTAAATGGACTGCATTTCTATAGCGCTTTTCTAGTCTACTGACCACTCAAAGCGCTTCACAATGTTTGCCTCACATTCACCCATTGACAAACACATTCACACACTGATGACAGAGGCTACCATGCAAGGTGCCTAGCTGTCCATCAGGAGCGGTGAGGGGTTCACTTCGACACACTCCGGAGGAGCTGGGGATCGGACTGGGAACTCTCCAAGCCACGCTGCCCCATGAGGAGTTATTTGGAGTTATGCGAAAGCAGCCCTATGAGTACCTCTGTTTAGTTACATTGGTGCAAAATCCGAACAGAAAAGCTGTATTTTCAGCTGCCATATTGCTAAACTGTGGAATTTTCCCCCTCTAAAATGGGTATTGGTTTCAAAAATCCTATATCGGTGGAGTACAAGTTTAACATGCTGGATTTGGTATGAACTTTGTGTTTTTATGCTTGAGATAACTGACAGGTTCGGCAAGTTGGGGGAAACTGGACATAAAGCAATAGTATCACTCAGTAATTGACATGAATCTCTGTAGTTACTTGATGTTTTTTCTGGGGCAGGAAATTCTTGCACTGCCTTAATTTTCTCAGCTTCACTGCAGCAGAGGAGATAACATGGCTGGGGAATTGAGGAAGTAAGGATCAGAGGAACTAACTCCTGTTCATGTCAACAGTGAGATTTCAGTTTTCTGGAACAGACAGAATCTTCATTTGATGTATTTCTTTTAACGGACCAGTGTAACAAAGGGCTGTGAAAAGACAGAAAATTCAGTGATCCGTTTGGACAACATGTCACTGAAAGCTGTTTTATAACATAAGAGTATGTAAGGTGTAATATGGCAAGGTTTTTATTTAATTGCTAGTTCATACATTAGAAATGTGTGAAAATTATTTTTGCACCAATTCCGGTGTATGCACGTCAATGTAGTTCTCAGATTGCATCAAGATGGGAATCTTAAATTGCCATGTCCAGTGGGTCTGTGCAGATGTGCAATTTCACTGGTGCAAAAGCAGAAAAGAAACATAGGATTTGAAGGAACCCACTTATGGAAATGGCACTGATATGTGATATGAATTAACAACTATTGAATGCTTTGATAACTGCATGATTTGTAAAAGCGGATGAACTAAATCTGAGACAGGAACAGTTGAAAAAGCATACAAGTAATATTATAAAAGGGTGTGATGATATGACTACTGTAAGTATGCTTATGTAACAAGCGCAAAATTTGGTGTGAATCATTACAATATGTTAATACCGACCAGTATATATAGAGATAGATAACATTACATTACATATTATTTTTTCTGAGACTGCATCTGTGGGTTCCAATCTGCTGACTGTACTGTATGCATATTTTATGTATGTGTATATAAATATATGCAAGAATAACAGACACATTTGAAAAATTCCTGTCTATACAAGAAGGCAGGCCTGTAAAAATTAAACCAGTGAGTGATGTGATGAAAGTGGCCATTACAGAGCGTTTATGGGAACACATCTGCTCTCTCACACCAAGAGGTGAAGTGCTTGGGGTGGATGACAGACTGGACAATGACTGACTGAATCTATTCGCAGTCTTCTGTGAGAATCAGAGCCTGAGATGATTCAGATGGCCATTACCTCATGCTAAAGCTGAGCTTCTAAGTTGACACCACTTGGCCCAGTCAGTGGTTACAGCACAAATGTTGGATGCTGTGTCGATTAAAGCAGAAATGACTAGGATGCTTACGCAAGGAGAAAAAGAAAACCAATTCTTCAGAGGAACAACTCAAGAGTGGAACCATCACAACTTATCCACTTTGCCTGCTGAAGCATAAGGAAATTCTCCAGAATGGCACAGAAGGGGTTTTCAATCCTCATACGCCATGTCTTGTACAACACACTGTTACTCAAAATTAAGGCCCCAAATCCTGTTTATTCCTGTTGCAAAGCATATGTTGCTAACTGTCTTCTCTCTCTGATGCTAAGTGTTTACAGAAGAAGGATAAGAGCCAATAACAACCCTTGTGCATTCTAGTGAGGTAAGTTAAAATTAAGTTTTAAACTATGCACTTAGAAAAGTGGAACCAGAATAAAGTTTTGGACTTCTTGCAAAGTAAAATCCATTGAGCAGCCTCTGCTTGTGCTGTCACGCGGTTCAGCAGATTTCCTGCCAAAACTAACCAGTTAGCACACAATATAAAAAGCAGTGCATAGGCCAGGGGGGCTGCCAATTTTCTCAGCAGTACATCCGCATCCTCATGGTGATTAAACTCGTATTTCCTAATTTTTTGGGTTAAGCGAGGTGTCATAAGACGGGTTCCACACGTATCTCATTTTTGTTACATATAT
>OMLB01055538.1:0-25138 GCA_900302555.1 Myripristis jacobus
AGAGGGTCACTCTGGCCTACTGAGGGTGAGCACATGAGAGAGAGAGGGAGAGAGAGAGAGAGAGAGAGAGAGAGAGAGAGAGAGAGAGCGCGAGAGAGAGAGAGAGAGAGAGAGCGCGAGAGAGAGCGAGAGAGAGAGAGAGAGAGACGACATCAGGGGGAAAGGGGTTCATGCTTTCATCTGTCCGCCAGCGGTTCACATCACCACACCTTTGAGAGGACACTGGTGAGAGTGAGTGTGTGTGTGTGCGTGTGTGTGTGTGTGTGTGTGTGTATGTGTGCATGCAACTGTGTATGTGTGTGAATTATAACAGAAAAGCTGAGAGAACCCTGTGCTTTGATGTGTCTCATTCACACCGACCAAACACTCAAATGAAAACGTGCACAAATGGAGAGTAGCATGAGAAGGACTGTGTGTGCATGTGTGTGTATGTGTGTGAGAGTGTATGTGTGTGTGTGTGTGTGTATGAGAGGCACTGTCCACCTTTTGATGTGAACCCACCTCCTACCTCCTCCGTTCCCCCATATCTACTGATTCCCACTCCATCCAAAGCCCCTCTGCCCCATGGATTCACACAGTCTGTTGGGGAGCCTGAGAATCTGCTCTAGCCCAATGACAGGGGTCACGCAAACCTGACAACACTCAGCACCAAGTGTGTGCGTGTGTATGTGTGTGTTCTGCGAAGGGGTGGTGGGGAGTCACACGCTTGGCTTCAAACGAACACTAACCATTTCCTTCAAAAGGAATGGAAAACAACGACAATTCCCAAGTGTAATTAGTTGAATACATTTTACATTTTGATCTTAAATGACCAATCACTCGATATGTATGGATGGGTGTGGCATGCATATGCAAAGGCTGGACTTGAAACAACTTCAAAGAGATATCACTGGAAACTAACATAGTGCACTGAGCCGGGCTGCACTGAGGCCCCTGTCATCAAGAGAGATCTTGCTTTAGAATGGTGGTTTCATATAAGAACATCAGATATGCAACAATATGTAACAGGGTATGACGAATTAGGTTTGTGGGGTTTGGGATTTAAGGTATAGTTCACCCATTTTGAAAAATGTCATACTTATTTCACTTCACTTCACTTCACTTCTGTAGCACAGTAGTGATGCTATCCTCCTCTCACTGTTACTGAGTGACTTGTAGCACTTGTGTTTCCTGTGGAGTTTTGCTCTTGCTGGGTTGGGAGAGCTAACAACTCTCCATGGAAACCTGGGATGATAACAACAATGAAGCACATTCATTCATCCTTGTCTGTAAGCTAGTACAATTTCATATTATAGTCTGCATGTTATGTATTTCTTTGAAGGTAGACAATACTGACTGAACCACATCCTACTTTTATTAAGAGACTGGTATCAACCTTATGTAGCAGCCAAAACCTTTAACAATGTGAACATGTCATTTCCCACAAAAAGGCACCAATGAAGGCACACCTTGGACCAATCAGACGCTAGATTTTGTCAAAACAGCACCAGTGGTGAGATAATTATGGCTTTTTAAAGTTTGATATTTTGAATATTAATTATAATGTCCCCAGCAGGCCAGTAAGTTTGTGTCACTTTTCAAACATGAAAAAGCACAGTGCCAAAACACATTACCTCATCAAGTTTCACCAAAATCTGACACAGTGTGTGGGAGACAAAATGAATAAAAAGGATACTCGGTCAAACACAATATTTTGGGTGACATCTCAGACATCCTGATTTTAACAAAACTTCGAGTTCTGGTGTTACACCAAAAGGCAAGTTTCATAGATTCTTGTGTGATGGAAAAAATATGTTAAGATGAATGTAAAGAAAGGCCAAGCAGGGGGAAACCATTGTTTTACTGCATTTTCTGCCCACTATGCTGTATAGTGCTGTCCTATAGCCACTGGAGTGCTGACTAGGCCTGAGTTCAAACGGTCTGCAGTGTGATTGAGAAGAGGCTGAAAGGAGCCACATTCTTCCAGAGCTCCAGTAAAAGACCCCCACCAACACACTAGGAGGATCCAGTCATTAACAATCTGACAGACTGGGCTCCAGGAAAAATGCGGGGTGGGGAAATGCAAAGGAGAGTGTGTTTTTAACCATATCTGAGAATTTCTACTTATATGACATTCAACAATATTCAAAAGTGCAACCTCTTCAATAAAATGTCCCAAATATCACAAAAGTGTACATTAACTGACAATGGAAACAAATGTAAAATAATGTCAATGTCAGTGTCATTTTCTTTATACAGCATATTTAAAACAACACTAGTGGACCAAAGTGCTAAAATAACTGTGTTTGGCACGAGCAACTCAACAGCTGCTTCAGTGTTTTTGTATCTAAGTTCAAAATTGGCTTGGCACTTTCTGAAATGTCTCTACCGTGAAATGTCATATGTTTGTCATGTCATGTCACACATACATATTTGTATTATGTCAAAGTCCTAGTCATGATTGCACAGCCATTAGTTGCAATACAATTGAAATGCAGGTTGTATAATCAAGGTCCATCAAGGTTGTATAACCATTAGCGGGTGCATCAGGATATTGAAAAGCATATTTTTTCATTTCTGTCACCTGATGAAAATATGAAATACGGCCAACATCAGCTGAGACAAAAGACTAATGTCTTGCCAAAAACAATCAATATTTGAGAGTTTCTGCTTTTTCTGATGGATGTGTTTCTTGACATTCAGGAATGCAGCTTATTTCACTTCAGCCAAGCTGATGGAGATGCACAAGACCTGCATTTTATTTTTTGTAACATTTAGAATGTCTGACTTTGACAGCTGAGCACGCATGTGACCGATTGGCGCCTTGGGAATTGGATACAGTTAAGATGAGATGAAACAACAACTCCTGTGGTTTAAAAAATGGTCATCACAGCTGCAAATATAGGACAAGGAAAATAAAAAAGAGAGAAGGGCCATAATTAAGTATGGATTAACTGAGGGGTTGTTAAAAACACAATTACAACACTAGAACATACTAAAATTATAAGAATTAAAAGCGTGAAACATATAAATTGCAGAGTATATATGCTGGTTATCAATATATTTCACACTTTTCATGTGGAACTGTGCTGAGGCAGTGTGGAGAGCTGCATTAGGACAGCAGACTACAACCTTCCACTGGACACAGGATAATGATAATAATAACAGATTCATGCAAATTTGCTGCCTTAGAGACAGATCAGGTTTAGGGTTTCCCATAAACAACAATAGTCATGCTGGCTAGAGGATGAAACCTGTCAGTTTTTGGTGACAACCCATGGCCTTCCCTCTAGTGCCACCAACAGGGCATCTGTGTTCAAAATAACGTGCCTGTGAATAAAGGTTAATATCATCTCAATATATCAGTCTAACCCCTATGCCCAACCTCCCCTTCCCTTCCTCTGTAGTACTTATTCCTTTGGCAGTGTGCTGGAGGCCAACGCTATTTGTTTAGCACCAAGCAATTAAAGTGTAATACAAGAGACTGGCCCCAACTCCTCATTCTTAGCCTTAAGTGACTGACAAGGAGAAGCTGGCACTGAAAAGGAGCTGGCACTGTACCAAGGCGTGAGGGTGAGGGGATGAGAGCTAGTGGAGGACCACAAGCTCCAATATGCCAGTTAGAGTGTGATAGAAGATCAATTGCCAAACTGAAAGAAATATGACAATGAGAGCAAGGGCAGACCTCTGAGAACACAGTCATGGATAACTGGGTTGATCACTGAAAACACAACAGCCAACCGCAAAAGATTTGAAACCTCAACCAAAAAAAAATGTAGTACTCAAAATGCCTTACTTAGCTGTATTCAAAATCTTGTGTTTTAAGACCTTAACAGGATCTGCAGGCACCCTGCAAAACCAAGCAGGGACACAGAGAACTAAGAAATGAGAAAGAAAGAAGGACAGAGGGAGACAAGAATGGAGTAAATATCTGAGTGAGCACAGTGAGAGAGTAGTGCAACGGTGAGCCTGAATGAGCCGGTGAAAGAAACAAAGTAAAGAAGGAAAAGGAGGGAAATAGGCACATTGAGTGAACAGAGGTGAGCTCTGTATAGAAAGTGGATGTATCCAGCTGTCCCTCTCATCCAGCTCTGTCCAGAAACCCCTCAATCAAACAATTACCATCAGTGCTGACCACTGTAGCATCCCCACGCCGCTTTCATTCTCTTTCATTCATTCATTTTTTCCTCTCCTCCAGCGCTTTAAGCCTACCAATTATCATCAGTTGCCCCCAGACGGCCTCTGTCCTTGTTCCTGTTTCAGCTGGCCTTTCAAACAGCCCTGCATTAATAAGCCAGTTGTTACAAATGAAAAGGGGGAGGAGAGCAGCAATTATTCAAAGCCCTCCTGAGAGAGAGGAAGCCCACGTTTCACACCCAGGGAGAGCAAAAGCACCGCCTGCCATTTATGGCGCTGTCAGATGGCCCGGCATTGAGTTTAATAGAACGGAAAGAGGAGGGCAGGAGCTTTTAATGCTTCGGGATCCAGAAAAAGGTGAACATGAGATACTGGAAAACACCCCAAACGCCTGAGGTAAAGCAACAGGTCAACAGAGCCAAAGACAGCAGTGACTATCATATCAAATTTATGGACTGGCACAAATAAGCCGTTTGTCTTGTGGGTTTATTCTTCATTTATCTTTCCTTCTTTTCCCTCTTTGCATTACCCACTCTAGGTGCCTGAGTGTTATACGAGTCCACATGGTGGTGAAATCTCCTCATCAGGTGCTCTGTGCTCCTCTGAGCTGCTAATCCACAACACTGGATTTCTCTCTCCATTCACTTCCATAGCAAAACAGCTCGAAAAATAAACAAACTTTTAGCATACAGATGAATGCAAACACAGTGTATTATGCCAAAATAAAAGACCCAATATCCTTTTTTTGTCTTCTGAGTGTTACAATTCATGCTAGAAGTGCTATCAAGCTGTTTCTTTCTAGCTCAAGGTTACTGTGTGGATGTTTCCTACAGACACCTCCTGCTGGATCTACTTTCCACTTCAAATAGGAAAGTAACAGGAATAGACATGTTTAATTACCTCAAGAAAAGGTTAACTGGACTTGTTGTTTTTTTTATTTTGACATAATCCTCTTTGTTCATATTGGTTTATGTGTAAAAGTGTTATTTTGGGAGCTGTGCTTCCACGTTATGGAAGTGAATAGAGAGATAGAAATCCAGTTCTCTGGATTAAAAGTCTTTAACATGGGAGCATGGAGCACCTAATAAGGATATTTCACAACCATGAGGACTCAAATCGCTCATATCGTGTCCAGGTAACAAGACAACACACTACCAAAATTCAATTTTGCTTTAAAACCAAAAGATTCAGTGGATTCAGTGAATCATACACTTAATAATCATATACCAAGCTTGTTAGAAACAATTTAAAAAGGAAATTGGAAAATGTGATCATTAAAATACCATGTTACTAGTACATTATGGGCTTTCAGCATCCAGGACTATAAATGGTATATAAAGATTGTAGCCAGGCTAAACATGCATTCTAACGACCAGTGGTCATGAGGTGATGTGGCTGAAAGGACAGTAAGGTGGGGGGTCCATGACTGGTAAAGGTGAAAGAGGAGGCTGTTCCTCAACTCAAAGAGCTGGAAAACATCACACACACACACACACACACACGCACGCACACACGCACACACGCACCTTGATCACCTTTTTGAAGCCAGCGACAACAGAGAAAGCACCAAAGGTGAATACCACATGTGTGTGTGGGTGTGTGTGTGTCACAAGTGAATATAAATATATTTTTTTTTACAATTAAGAATATTTTTAACCATCAATATTATTAATATAAACTTTTCAGAGAAATATGACAACCTAGCTATTCTCAGTATTTTGTGTATAAAACCTAGATCTGCGCGGTAAGATATATAAAACCTACTCACTCACAACAAATCAATCTTAAAATCCATCAAGAGCTGCAGCAGAGCTCTGACTCTGCACTATCTGGTGCCTTCAAATGTCACTGTCTCAGACGGTTTCAGCCAGTATGACTGGTGACTCTTGTTGATGTAATCATCAGAGACACATGTTGTCCATGTTGTCCGGTGGCAAACTGTGACCCTGCATCAGGATTTAATGGTGAAGGCAGGCTAACTAAGGTAGAGTAATATTACCATTCACAAATGCAAGTATCTTTTCTTCAAGTATCTCAACTGTGACAGCAGGAAGAAAACGAGGGAAGTCATCTACAGATATTCTGAGCTAAAGCAAGCTCAGAGTCAGCATGTCCTGACACACAGATGGATACATAGACTACACATGGCTGTGGGACATAAACTACACTACTTTGTACAATCTGAATGCATTAACCTTTTAATATTGCAATTGTATGTCTTTACCGGGTTTAACTGAGTATTTTAAATTCTGAAAAAGCACAACTTTAAAGTTTAAATGAATCAAACCAAACTGTAACTACAAGGAAGCTTTTACAATAGATCAACTTATTTTTTTGTTGTTGGATCGCTGCTTGATGAAATATCATGAATCATATGTAAAGGAATGATTAACCTATTCATTTTTCATTTAAATGACTATGGCGCTACCTACAGTATATTCTACGCCTTCTGTTTCTATGCCTAACAACCTCCTACACTAGGCTTGCTCTAAAAGTCAAAGGTTGTTGATCTGTTTATTCCTCTGCTATCACACTCAAGTGAAGTCATCTCATCATTTGCATAAACACAGCAGATTGTTGACGCTGGCTACAGATGGAGAAGTGAGGGGGGCCGCAGCCAAACTGACAACTTAGTCTTGGTGAGGTATTCCCCTCGTGTGTGCTCATTAGCACAGATAACAGCTTTTACACAAACCTCCCCAACATGTGTGGCCACTTCATAGGAGCCATGTAGTGCTGTGGTTGTCAACAGCTGAAAGGGGCTGAGAGGCACCACTGGTATTCTGATATATCACCTCTCCAGTCAATGTTTACTTCCAAATGGTGGAAGGGGTGGAAATTTACCTGCTGTTCAAACTAGTAGTGCGGTAGGACTCACTACAGCTTAGTGATTCTAATAACATACATGCCTTCTTTGCCAATAAGGAAAGGCAGAAGTTAAAGTGCAGCATCAGGTGAGTCAGATCCTGCAGGCTGAGACATAGTTTCCTTCCTGCTCTATAGTCTTGGCCTTTGTAAAAGCCATGCTGGACTCTCCAATGCTCTTCGTAACTAATAATTTTGCAATAATGTCTGCAATGACAGCATCTGACCAAACTACACAGCTCTGTCTAACTTGGTTGAAAATAGGGCTGCAACAACAAATTGATAAAGTCGATAAAAATCAATTATTGAAAGTGTTCGCGACGAATTTAGTTATCAATTCGTTGTGTCACGTGATTAACGTGTCACTCGCCGTGTCGCGGAGCAGTTTCCTTCACCTGCAGACGGAGCTGAGATGAGCCGCTGTCATGGCAGAGGTGGAGGAAACGGTCCGACCCAAATCTTGTAAGTGTGGGAGAACTTCAACATAAAAGTAGAGTGCGGCATTAACGGCGGGGGAGGCACGGAGTGCACGGACACACCCGCACCAAAAAGATGATCGTTTCTATCGCTCATTTGCACGTCACATCAAGAACATAATGTCACCGTGTGGATCATTAACGTTGTTGTAGGGGGCTCCCTCATATAGTTTGTTAGCTTCAACCTGCTGAGAGGCTCTAACAGTCAGCAGGAGATGAGAGCAGGAGGCATCTAACGCACAGAATGTATGGAAGCCTGATAGTGGAAAAAATAAACCTGGTCACTACCAAATAATTTTAAACCAATAGTCATACTGTAAATATCACTCTAACAGTGGGACTTTGGTGTTACTAGTCATCTCATTTGCACCTAAGTAAACATTTCCACAAATAGTTTTAAAAAATATCTTTAAATTATATTTTGGATGTTATGAGTTGTATCCCCCTCAGGGATGTGTAGCTTCACAGACACATTGCTGTATTTTTTCAAAACGGTGTGTGAAACCATTAAGAATAATATAGTCAGTCTATAGTCAGTTATATAATTTAACTTAAACAGCTCAGGGACATTCATGCAATATTGTCTGAGCACCTTTTTGCATCGTCAACTTAAAATAATGTTCTGTTTTTTAAAGAAGGGGTGGAATATTTTTTCGATTAATCGATGAATCGAAAAAATAATTGACAGATTAATCGATTATTAAAATAATCGTTAGTTGCAGCCCTAGTTGAAAACCATCTTTCAATATGCTATCTGAATGGGGTGAGTCTGTGATTGTGTGTGTGTGTGTGTGTGTGCAAATATGGGTCATCGTCATTCACCTGCACACCTGAAGCTCTGGGCAGTGAGCCCCTTCTCCACAGCCAGACAGGTGAGGATACTGAGAAAACTGGTGGTGACTGACTGGCGCTTGGCTCTTTGGGCCTCTCGCTGTCTCCTCTCCCTGGCCGGTCTTGATCTCAACAGCACCCCCTGGAGGCTCGGAGGTCCTTCACCAGACTCTCCTCCCTCCTCCTGGGCAGGCTTCTGAGCCTCAACCGCCTCCCGCAGGGCCTCCACCCAGTCCTGGGCCTTGACTTGACTCTCTGCACGAAGCTTGAGCACCTCTTTGGGGAAGACGGCCTGGAAACGGTCCCCGAGATCAGCAGCAGGCCCCGTCCACGGGTCGCCGTTCTCAGACTCTTGATCGCGCTGCACGGCCAAACAGGAGGACAGGGGGTACTTGAGGACAGGTTCAGATACCGGCCCACGGCCCTCGGTGGGGAAGGCCTGGAGAGCAGATCTGGTCAGGACGAAGGTGAAGGCCCGCCAGTTGTTCTGGTCTGTCAGCTGGTGCAGAAGGCCGGCTTTGAGAACGTCTTGGTAGCGCTGGGTGAACAAGGGCAGGGCGGTGGGCCTGGTCAGGACTGCAGGAGGCGGGAGGAGGGAGGAAGTAGCCTCTGCCGGGGTGGGGGTGTCGCTGTCACCATCCGGCCTGGTGTCAAGACCAGAGGGGGAGGGTGATGAGGAGGGGGACATGGGTGTGGGAAACTTTGCGACCTGTGGATTTTCCACTCCAGTTTTATGTTGTTGTTGCTGCTGCTGCCTCACAGGCTTGGCTGCTAGCACCCTTTCCCACATCAGCCGTTTCCACTCCATGGCCTCCCACTGGCTGGCCGCTCTCAGCTGGAGACGGGTGCTGTTGAAGAACAAGGCTTGGAGCGTGCGTGGGTCAGCAGGCTGGGACTGGGTGCTCTGGCCAGGCTGGGTGCTAGGGGCTGGTGAGGCGACACTCTGGCAGTGTGACAGAGAATAGGCGGTGCCAAGCTGGCGGTTGGCACTGCTGTCCAGGGTGTATAGGCGGAGCTCACAGGGCGTCAGCTCTACGTGGCAGGGGGTCCAGCGGCCCCGGGGCCCCTCACGCTGCTCCATCTCGCCCTGCTTTACCACGCTGCCACTGCTGCTGCCTTTATCAGCTGACAGGAGACAGAGAGGGAAGGAAAACCAGGGGACAGACAGTGGAGAGAAGAGAGATATCATGGAGGTGAGCAATGTGTTGTATGTTTCAGCTTTTTAAACTACACATATATACACACACACACACACACACACACACACAGTACTTTTCCAAAATCATCTTGGGAACCCACTTTGATGCCCTTGTTTAAATGACCTTTCTTAGCTCACTTTTGATAATTTTGTGATGAGATCAATATGAATGTTCCTTCAACAATGTTTCCTTTTCCAACTGCTGCTGCTGGCTCATAGAATGTATAATTAATAGCTAATTTCCTTGTGGGTTATGTGCTGAAGGAAATTAAGTGGAGGCTGGCAAATATTTCCTTATTTTTTTATGGTACACTTGGCTCCTTGCAATCTACAGCCTTGGACATCAAACTCTTGGCACTGAGGGGTGTCCTTTTCCCTCTTGATTTGCTTACATAGCTCTTTCTGTCATTTCACCTCAATCCCAACACCTCACACTGATCGTGAGAGCCCTAATCTTGATGGGCCAACTTCCTCAGTGAGGCAGTTTATCAGAGGCTTGGGACTTCGACGTGATCTCTGATATTTTGGTAAGAGATAGCTGTGCACAGGGGCTCCTCTAAGAGTGTTTCCTGTCACCCAGGCAGGAAGAAACAGCATTGTTAAGGAGCCGGTGTAGGGGGACCTTTGCTAATGTGGGCCGGAGGCACACCCTCTCTCTCCTTTGGCCTTTCTTCTCCCTTAGTCTGTTCATTTTTCCCTTCTTTATCTCTTTCCCCTCTTGCTGTCTCGCCCCCCATCCTCCTCTGATTCTGGTCTGCAGGTTCCTTCTTAAGTGACGAGGGTGCAGACACATGACGGCAGGCGCTGACCTCCTTGGTGCCAGCATGTGGCGACCCTGTGGCCAGTCATGCTGCATTCACACTGCAGCCTGACAAATGGCTGATAAAATACCTAAAAAGAGGTCAGACTGGCGAGGCCAGCCGGACAGGACCGGCCTGACAGCTGATTGGCCTGGCCGGCGAAAAAAGACAGGCAGGCTACCAGGCCAGTGACAGGCCCGCGCTTCGGGAAATCTCCTGGTTCTCCCGATGTACAGTCCGGGCCTGGTGTATTATATTATTTATGTCTGATTGTATATTTCATAACAAAATGTTGAACAAGAAATATTTTGCTGAAATGATTAAATATGACACCTGTTTCTAACTAGAACCGAGCAAGCCATAACCCAATGACATAAAACCTGAGTGAGTGCCTATCTGTGGTCAGTGACATTTCATACTTGAATTAAAATCTGTAATTTCACATCTCTACTTTCAAGATCAGCCTCTCTTCATCCATCTCTACTCTCCAACACAGAACAACACAGCAGCTCACTGCAGTGTCCAGCCTATAGCAGAGTGTTAGAGGCTCGGTGCACCTGCAACATGTTGCTGAAATAGAGCAAAGACACTAATTTTCTTAACCCAAAGCTGATGCTCATTGCAAGTTTGGACATATTCACTCAAACTCCATGCATGCCACCACAATGTGAGCGCAGCATCATAATACAATATGGAGTCAGTACATGTGACCTCTGGAAAAAATACTTGACAACTGCGCTGGCCAAAGAGAAAGTCTCTGCTTAAAGTTCCCTTTCTATTCCAATCTCCCAATGCAGCTGCATTTTAAAAACAGAGACAATTGCCTGCTACAAAAAACATTATAAAGTCTCTGTATGAAGTGTTTACTATACACAAGAAATTTACAAGATATACGAGAAATGTGACTGACTGATTTGTTTTCTGTTCATACAACCATTTTCACAAAGTTCCTAAAAAGTTGGCCATTGGTACCAAAAATGCTGAAATTTCTTTAAAATGCATACACAAAACACTTCCCCTGTTTTCCCTGCGTTTTTGAAAAGTACCGTTATTTTACCAGCCAAAAGGTCCAACTGGAGAAATAATCATGCGTTTTCACATTTCTCCGAATCAGTGTGGACAGGGCAATAAGAACCAGTATCACAAAACTACTTTGCACATAAATACTGGCTGGCACATTATGGACACACGTTTGTTTTGCACATGTGTCCTTCTGTGAGGAACCACGATGGTATTGCCAACAAAAGAATGGCAGAGAAGAGAGAGGTTTACAGCGGGACAGCTGGAGTGTTTTAGTTGAGGAAACTAACAAGTGCGTTCTTATACTGCAAAATGTGTTGCCCCTGTGTAAAAATGCTGCTTGGATTAGCATTTCAGCCAGAATTAACACAGTGGGAGTCAAAATATTCCATCACAGACATTAAGACAGGACTTGTCTCTGTCTCATGTCTCCTTTGAGAAATAACAATCATAGACATGTTAGTGTTAAGATAATACAAGCTTTTCACAAGCTTTTAATCATGTTTGCAATCACTGAGTCGGTAATGACTATTTTCCTTGTGGTTTGAGAGCGAAACTCACATATATGCGTGTGCAAAGAGGTACAAAAAAGTAGCCACTGGCCCAGTTGTTTAATTATAGGCTCTAAAGACATGTTGTACTGGCATAGTAAATCATGTCAGTCTCTTTCTACCGCCAAATAAATAAAAAATAGAGTTTGTGGCAGCACAAAATGTTGGTAGTGCTGGAACCTAGTCAGTAAACTCCAACAGCCTTTCCCCACTTTCTCAACTAATCTCTCAAGCTGAATAATGTGTAACCCCCCAACGAAAGCAGTCTAATTGGCAGAATTTCCATCTCTTCTTTTCAGTTAAGAGGGGAAAAGCGGCGCTAAATCCTCCACGGCCCCTGCTAACTAGAGGGTGGCAAGTCCAGTGCCTCATCAATCTTACAGAAAACAGCAATAGGTACAGTGTCACTTTGCATGTTAACAAACCTTTCACTTAAGGAACTAATGAATATGCAAATAAGTGTAGACGGAATGAAGTCAGTCTTCACGCTTGGGGGAGTCAACATAAGAATTACGTGTGTCTGGCTAGAGAAAATGCTCGATTCAATTAGTCTTCATTTCTACCCGCAATCTTTTCACATCACACTCCAGTAATAGGCTATAAAAAACTTAAGACTTAAACACAAACACATACACACACACACGACTACCAACCAAAAGTAACACTTGACAACTCTGCACTCAGCTCTGCAATGTAACTCCCTAATACAGCTTCTCTCCTCAGATCCCCAGTCTGTTAAAGACCTGAAAGCCACTCTTCTGTTCAGCCACGCCCGCTGATTAGATAGGCAATCATAATATCACGTGGTGTCCCGCAGTCTATCAGACTCCCACAGTTTCCTGGATACTCATGTACATGCAGACTGGATAGGTTTTCTGTTTCCACTGGATGTGAGACTAAATGGAACGCAGGGCGTTAAAGAGCCCAACAATTTAGAGGTTAGAATAAATGAATGAAACAACAACATCCTGCACGATGGAGCTAGGTGAGCGCATGCTCTGGGACAGCCTGAATATGGAGGTGTAAATGGGTGACTGTGTCCTAATGACTTTAGACAACAATCAACCATCTTAATGAGGAGGTAAAATGCCTTTGGCGGCAGAGGAGGCTTTAAGGTGGCAGCTGAAGGTTGGACGGCCAATCTTGGCAGCTACAACTTACACATCCATCACTATTAGACCTGCCGGGGCTGCAATGGAGAAATCTATACAGGCCTGTGTGTGTGTGTGTGTGTGTGTGTGTGTGTGTTTGTCACCTGGGACTCAGCACAATGCATTAACTCATTATGGAGACAATGAATAAATGCAGCAATGTGGGAGGAAAATCTGTGTATTTGTGATGTTAAGAGTGGAGGTCACATTCATATGACATTGTATCCCATAAACTGTCAGAACCCATAAAATGGACTCTTATTTTCTTGATTTATGTAGTTCCTGATAAAATAGGATGTTTGGGCAGGACATATTGAAGGGAAGGATCATTCAGAGGTGCAAATGAATAGGATATCAGTTTGGGAGAGAAACATAATTTTATTTGAAGGGATGAGGTGGATAATAGAGGAAGACTCAAGATTTGTGAGGCTTTTATTGGTTGAAATCTTAAATTTACACGCCCTAGTGCAGGATGATAACTGACCATTGTCGAGGCCTTTGACAAGCTGCGACCACATCACTGTATCTCTTTGTTCCAAATTAATGCTCTTCACCACAGAAAGCTACTGTTTGTGTTGTGGGTTAGCAAGCTAGCTACATACACAAAAAGTACACAAAAGGTTCAGAGGCTGACTGGCGACACCAAGAGTCAAAAAAAAACTTTACGACCGTTAACTGTTGACTAAGTAAATGACTAACACTGCAGAGAAGGGCAAAGTGGACCTAGCTGCTTTCCTCCAGCTCTAGTTATTTGGCAACCTTGAAACGTAAACATAACGGCACTGCCCATCATCATAAAATACTGGATTGAAACTGATATTGAAACTGACTGATACTGTGGTTATACTGTAAGTGAATAAGGCATTTGCTTAGCAAAGTAGCAAAGTTGCTTAGCAAAGCTGTAGCTAGGGTACTGTTATTTGCTGGCTCAGTTGTAGTTGTGAGCCATTTTTGCAAGCAGTAGACTTAAGATATAGATATCGATAAGATAGTTTTAAGATATCATGAGTTAATGTTTTACTTTTATTTTTTGTTCAAACTAAGGAGGAGAGATTTTGGGCCGAAAAAATTCTGCAATGCATACTCGAACTTGGTTTATTTGGCAATTTGACTGAATTAAGTTGGCTGTTTTTAAGCATGTTAGCTGGGCAGAAGTCCAGCTCAGTGGCAGGAGGCTAACAGTTAGCATTTGGAGCATCCAGCCAGTATCCAGCACTCAGTAACAATGAAAGGAAGATAGCACCACTAGTAAGTAAGTAAGTAAGTAAGTAAGTAAATTTTATTTATAGAGCACTTTTCATAGATATAATCAGAATAAAATGCAATAAAATAGAGATAAGGTGATTTACAGCCTTTTTGTTAAAACACATAAAAAGACTGTTACAATGATACGAGATGAAACAAAGGCATGGATTACCATCTCCATTTCAGGTTTTGAGATCATGGACCTCAGTTTAGCGATATTCCGCAGATGATAAAAGCAGTTTTTCACCAACTGTTTACAGTGGTGGTCCAGGGACATGTCCTTGTCAAACACAACTCCTAGGTTACGTAGGCTAGGTTGGACAGAGAGACCTAACTGACCTAAATGCTGCTTTATGGGGGGAATGGCAATGTCTGGGGCGATAATCAGTGTTTCAGTTTTGAGTTCAGTTGGAGGAGATTGTTATTTAGCCATTTTTGATGGCAGTCAAGCAGGCAATTAAGTTATCTAATTTATGTAGCTCAGTCTGCTTGAAGGAACAGTAGAGCTGTACATCATCAGCATATAGATGATAAGAGACATCACTGAACTCACAGATTACCTGTCCAAGAGGGGTCATGTAGAGCAAGAAGAGAAAATGGCCAAGGATTGATCCCTGTGGGACCCCACAGGCTAGAACTGTCGGGTCAGATAAAAACTGATTGACATGGACCAAAAAACTCCTGTCAGTCATCTAGGACCTGAACCAATCGAAGACAGTACCAGTAATCCCAAAAATGTCTCTGAGTCTATTTAATAAGATTTTATGATCCACCGTGTCAAATGCAGCGGTGAGATCTAACAGTACCAGTACTGTAAATTGACCAGAGCCTGCTGCCATCAGGACATCACTAGAAACTCTAGTTAAGGCAGTCTCGATGGAGTGTTTTTTACAGAAGCCTGATCGGAAGGTGTCGAAGATAGAACTGTCATCCATAAAGGCATTTAATTGTTCGCTACTAACTTTTCCAGAATTTTAGCTAGAAAAGGGAGCTTTGAAATGGGCCTATAATTTTTTAAAACTAAGGAGGAGAGATTGCTGTCCTACAGAACAGCTGGGGGGAAGTGAAATATCACATTTTTCAAAATGAGCGGACTATCCCTTTAAATCGCAATTTGCCTTATACACAACAAACCTAACTAATCAAAAGGAGACTGTAAATGTTGGAAAGTTACTTTTATTTTCAAGCTCTGCCCATACAGGCTACATAAAAGTGCACAAACCACATCAGCTGTGACATTTCTGTCAACCTGTTGACATTTTGACTCAAAACCAGCTGAGAGGTCGTCAGGGTAACCACGAACAAACTGCAGAGAGAAGGGCCTCAAATCACTGAATGATAGGATGAAACAGAGCGAAAACACCCGCCTCCTCAATAGTGATGCAATCATTGTGGCCAACATCAAAGTGCCCATACTGTTTCGGTCACGGGGTCAAAGAGTCCGCTTAGGGCCAGGCAAAACTAGGACATGTTACTGAAGAGGAGAATGACAAGTACATACAGCATTTCATCTAGGACTTTTTCAGTAGCAGTGGTCCTAGGGGGGAAGAGGGCTGATTTGCAATGCAACAAATAAAATGACAGTCAATTACATAATTATTTAATTAAGTCCTTATTTACTGCTACTCAGGTTCTTAACTTGGTGAAACAAAAACAGGAAACCCTGGACTGATAGGAAGCATCTGTTGACAGGAGCCTTTAGATGCACTGCATATGACATCTGCTAGAGATGACAATCAGTAGAAACCCTGTGATGACATGATTCACAATACTTGGGTGCCGATTCGATGCATATTGTGATTTGATATTACAATATTGTGAGCTTTCGGTGTACCCTTTTCTTCAGACTATGGAAAACGGCTCAATCAAACCTCCATAGACAATTGTCATGAGTTCATCAGTAAAATGCTCTTTAAGCATTTAATATTTATTGCAGGCATAATGAAACGGGACAGCAAAACAAATGGCATGTGGTGTCATATTATTGTATTGGTGGTCACATTACCACAATACTTGGCTTTTCATACAGCAGCGCTCATGTCTAACTCATCATTACTTTCTAACTTATTAAGGTAGTTCTTCCAGACGTTTGACTCAATGCATTTTTTTCTTTCAGCCTTTAATTCCGTTAATTTCAGCCTTGTGATGATAGACTTGATTCCTGCAATGCTACACCAGAGACCTGAAAGTAATCACACTGCTGTCTGTTGCATTGAAGGCAGATTTTCCACCTTGTATAGAATAAAAAACAAATGTCTAAAATAAGGAAAAAGTATTGACTCATGGCCAGCATGGCAATACAAAAATTATCAAACAAAAACTTTTTCCCATCTCTAACAGTTAGTGCATGCTATAGATTTGAAGTGATAACATATGAGGCTACTCAGAAGATCAGCTGATCACTTCTATGGTTCATGGAAACCAGACGCTGAGTTCTGGAGCTCTGTCCCCTGAATCGATGCTCCACAACTGAACTGAGTTCTGAGCTCAAGTGCAGAGCAAAAATCTGTCTAGATATGCCAGTTTAGGCATCTAGTTTTGAATAAAAGGGGTAGCCTATTAGTAGATGGTCGTATGTAATGATTTCTATCTGACTCCCCACTCAGAAAAAGACACACTTTCTTTCACCCAACAGCCAAGTGCCAACGTCATCAGGCACTTTGGCTCAGTTTGGTAACGGATGTATTTTTATGACCACAGTCGCCATGTAACCATAACGTGCTTGTGTGACTGACATTTCATCAAATTTTAAACTCCAAGAGGAAATACTGATAGCCAAGCTCCTGCTACAGTATACAAATGCTGCTGTCTTTTGTTTTTCCTTTTAACACCACGAGCACTGTAATGTGTAATATACTACCTATGTGGCAAGCTTATAACTAACCTACATGGCATTATATCAAACATAATATCTGAATTAGAAACAGGTCAGACTATGTGAGTTACAATCACAAGGCAGTGACTTGCCCACAAACACTTATAGTCTTCCTCTTTTACACAGATAGCTCACTACAATCCAAAAGACCATGTTACAAAGCACAGGGCGTAATGAAGGCTAAAAACAAACCCTGTCAGTTTGTTCCTATGAACATATACTGTACGTATATGTGTGTGTGTGTGTGTGTGTGTGTGTGTGTGTTATACAAGTCATAATGATCATCATGTCCATCTGTCATCAAAAAGCCCTATTTGCCTCTAATGACAAGGCAAACACAAACCATTTCTTTCAATGCGAATAAAGATACACAGCGAGGCCGAGAAAAATCACTCTGGCTTATACTTATTACCATCCTTTCCCCAGTTCTTTCCTTTCAATACACATCGAGCCAAACTGAATAGCCTGATGCCTTTTCACACATATGCTAATACTAAATAATCCTGCTAGTATCAGGAGCTGGATAATTGGGCTCCCTCTTCTCTCGCCTCATTTGAGTCCATTTGCTGACAGGATTACAAGCTATTATCCCTTAGGATCCCTTAGGATCTCCTTAGGCCTTCAGATGGCCAAAAGCACACAAACAAAAAGGAGTTCTACAGTATCCGAATCTATGTGTGTATATGTGTGTGTGTGTGTGTGTGTGTGTGTGTGTGTGTGTGTGTGTGTGTGTGTGTGTGTGTGTTTCGTCCTCCGCCTGAATAGTTACTGTCATAGCACAGCTGTGTCATTTCAAGTTATCATCATCATAACAATCTTCTATCATTATTGCTTTCTCTGAGGATGCTTCAACAGAAGTACAGCCTAGACACCTATCTGCTGCACAAATAGTCCAGGTCGTCCTCCCATTGAAAACCTTTCAATCCCTTGGGGAGCTTTCAAACCATTGGAGGGCTGTTAAATCATCATCAACAGAAGAGGGACAGGTTTCTAACTTAGTCATACAATTGTAGTGGACATACATACGGGAGGGAATAGGCCTATTAACTACGTGTAAGAAATAGTAGAGAGATGAAGTGAGTAGTGAGATGAGGCTCAGCCAGACAGTACTAAAACTCCCCATGCCACAAATAGTGAGTTAGGGAAATCCAGCAAGAGCATAAGATGAAAACTTAGGATACAATTAAACCGGATGATCCAGGTGGGAAAAATAGCATCATTAAAACTGTAAAATAGTAATAGGGTAAATTAAAAAAAAAAGGTTCCTGGTTAGAGTGAGATGAGTTGACATGTCATAGTAAAAACAATATGTCATTATAATGTTGAAGTATGTTGTTACTGTATAATGAGCAAAACCTTGTACAACAAGAGGCGTTTCTCAGTACAACATGAATCTTAGCTTTTGTTGTTGTTTGACGTTGGTTTGTTTTCTTCGAGTGACTAAAGTGGCTGGGAACTGGTTCTTTGCAGTTAAAAAAGAGCAACAAAATGACCACAAACCAGCTCCAAACACCATAATCTAAAGCCAGACATGTACACTGTGTCAAATATTTGCCTCATTATCTTAGATATTTCATATTTGTTGTGCATGCTAACCATCACAACAGTAATGAGCAAATACTGCCTTCAACTGCTGTCAAAAATACTGTAATCACAGGTGGAGAATGCTTCAATGACCCAATAAAAGGATGAACAGAAACTGCAAAGTGACAAAATGGCAAGATGTGACATTTTCAATCCATTCTTAAGGGTGCTATGTGTAACCACTTTTAGCCAATAAACTCATTAAGACATCAATTACAAAACAAATGCATTTTCTTGATTCTGATGTTGCAGCAAAGAGAAAATCTATACCAGTGGGATTTTAAGTAGATTTTTTGGCATTTCCGCTTTACTGGACAGTGACAGTTAAGAAAGACAGGAAGGACGGGGCAGAGAGAGGGCATGACCGGCTGGAACTGGTACGTGTCATCTCATCTCTCTCCCTTGCCTTTTCTGCGTCTCTCTACTGTCACTATCGCTAATAAGAACTCCATGTGCGATTTCTGTATTTCTGCTTTACTATGGTGCGCTCAGACCAAGCATGAAGTGAATTTGCAACGCAATATGGCTGTGAATTTTTCGCTGCATCATTTGCGTCACCCGGCTCAAATTCACATGTATTCGCACCTTTGCATTGACTTTGTATGTAACTGCCCCACTTGAAAAACCTGCACAAGCACAAAGGTATGCTGGGGAACAAGCGTAGGTGTTAATTTGGCGCATTATGGTCCAAAGGGAGTAATGAAAATACCGGGGAATGTACCATCGACTTCCAGCTAACTTTCAATTTGCATAGCTTTAGCTGGCATTTCGTCTGACAAAGAACTGTGTGGTTAGTATGCAAAATGTGTGTAGGTTAGCAGGTCTTCCAAGTAAGAGGACCCCTGATTAGGAGAAGGCAATATTAACATCTTCCGCTAAAAAAGGCTATACACAGCATGTGAAAACTACAACCAAACTGTAGTGAAAACATGCTGCTTTGAAAGATCAAGCACAATCAATTAGTTTTCAGCCACACTACATTTGGACGTCTTCTCATCATCTAAGAATAATTACATGACTGAGGGTTTTCGCAACATTAAGTATAAATGTTACAATTTCTTTGCATTAATATGGGCTGTTGGTGCTATCACAGCAGTGCCATGATTATTTTAAAAGGGTAGAAAATACACAAATACACGAATACAGCAACAGCAACAGCGATGGCCTCACCTGCTGACAAACAGAGTTTAGAATAAGTGTGAATGAGTGTCCTACCTTGTTTAGGGGGTTTGTTGATTGACAACGAAATTATGTTATTAAAATATTGAATTTTTAAAATAGAGGGAAAACATTAGCATTATTATTACTGACAGCAGACCTCATGCTGATTACACTGAGTGAGAGAATTAACATTTATATCCAAATCAAGCATTCTTCCGGATTGTTGAAATGTTACATCCAAATCTACACACTCTGCGCCCAAATGTGACTTTGATTTTCCAATACGCCAAAGATGAAGCTGATCAATAGCAATCGTGAAAGTGAAATGAGTGCACAATTGTTTCACGCTCAGATTTGATCTTAAACCACTTTGATAAATGGGGCCCAGTGTCTCTGCAAACTCACCTTCTCGCTGGTGGTTGAGGACCATGTTCTTCAGCGTGTTGCAGTCCACAGCGGGCAGTCCGTTGTCGGTGTAGGCAGATGGCCGGTAGTTGACATCCGACCTGGACCGGTTGTGTCCTTTCTTGAAGGCTGAGTTGGACGAGGAGGTGACGGTGTTATTAGTGCAGTCTTTGCTGTGGGCTGCCAGGTCGTTGGTGGAGCGTGCACGGCTTCGCTTGCCGTGCCTCAAGCCCATGCCCAGCCCCAGGACGCTGAAAGCTGAGGGTGGCTGATGATCAGCCCAGGCTAGGCCTAAGGGCCCCACCTCATGCTGCTCCCCTGCCAGCAGGCCCCACACCCCACTGGAGCTCAGTTTCCCCAGGGCCGCGCTAGACACCTCCTGGAGCTGCTTGGGCTGTCTGGAGGGTTGCAGCTCCCGACTCTGGCTCTGGCTCTCGCCTTGGCCTGGTATCCCATCCAGGCAGTGGATGAAGTCTTCGGTGGCCTCCAAGGCGGGGCTGATGTCCCCGACAATGTCAAGCCCCTCAAGACCGTCCATGGCTGGGCCAGGACTTCCCCTGAGCTTGAAATCTCACTACTAAATGGTCTACCAGGAGGAGCACAAAAGTCCAGACAGCAACATCCAGTTCTCCTCTGCCCTCTGGTAAAATTATTTTTTTTAAAAAGCTGGACAAATAGAGATAAATGTATTTTATGTGTGGGGACAGTAAAGCTCAGTGGGACGCCTCCCCTTCTCAGTCTACAAAAATCACTCAGACATTCAGTGGAAGCAAAAGACAGGTGTGTTTCTTGGTCTGGCTGATCATCTGAAGTTAGGCAGCGATGAAGAAGAATCAAGCGGCCTGCAGGCTTCACAAACAGACCGATCTGCTGTCTGAGGCTCGTCCCCTCTAGACAGGGCCTTCATCCAGGGTTACAATCTTCCTTTTTAATGGGATGTCTCTCGTCGTCTACTAGCTCCGGGGGAAAGCTGTTGGGGCCTTATGCCAGAGCTTAACACACTAAACAGAAGGGCTGGCAGCAGCCAGAAACTCTCCAAATGGCACTGATTTGGGTGGCATGCTGCACTACTTAGCTAGATACACAAGCTTTTTGGCTACAAAGGGCAGTCACATAACTCTGCCCTCTGTGAAAGTGTCAGAGGGGGAGAAATCAATTCAGGAGGACGTGGTTTGCCAAAATTAGTGATCAGCAGCGAGGTTCATGTTCTTTTCACATCCACATCAGGTGGCGGTGATGTCATCACACAGAGTCCTGTGTGCAGCTTCACTCTGACAAAGTGAATAGAGAAAGGAGGAACAAAAAAAGAGGAAGGTTAGATTTATAAAAAAAAAAACTGCTTGCATTTGCATATCAACAGCAACCCAAAAGTTTCTGTATAACTGGAGAGCAATCTTTCCTGTAATAAAGAATAATTGGTAAATCAGATTGCATGATAATGAGGCCTCTTGTTTTAACAGAACCTACCTGCCTACAGTATCCTAAAAATTCCTGGGACCAAAGCCTTATAAAGTTCCTCACACGTCTGTCCCTGCATTGTGCGAATCAAGGTAGAGGCAACTATCCTGCCCGAGATGTCCAGATGAAATGACAGTTGACTTCCTCCTCAAGTGGTTATTATGGGAGGACTCGGCCTGGGTGGGGTTCCCATCCATCTGCCTGAATGCCTGTCTCTTCCTATTGTCTCTTCTGCCCTGACTCCTCATCACAGTCTCTCTATCTCTCTCTCTCCCTCTCTCCCTCTATCTCTCTCCCTCTCCCTAGGCCATTGATTTTCCTCTGCTCTGCTCCACAGCTCAGGGTCTTTCACTTTTCTCTCCACATGAATTATTTAGAGGCCATTACATCATTGCTAGCCAATCCCTTGATGACATAATGTCAGCAATTTCGTCTATGTGTGTGTGTGTCTCAGCGTCAGAACTTAACCATAACTTGGGATGAAATTGCCCTTGTGAGTTAATAGAGTCCTCTAAATTACAACAAAAGAGGCAAAAACTGTGCATTTGTCTTGCCTTACCCACTTCTGCTAAGTTTTATTATTGTCAGACTAGATACAACACTGAAACTGTGTCAGCACTTTTCAGCTCCACTGAAATCCAGGATGACAATAATGATAACAAATAGTATAATAATCATCATCTATACTGGAATCTGGATCAAGATGGAGCAGAATCAATTAATGTCAAAACAAAACTGAACTTTGATAGAGTGTTGGGTTGTATATGTGTATACGAGTGTGTATAGTGAAATATGCTCATCAGTTGCTCTGTGCTCCTCTGGACTGCTGATCCACAACACTGTGTTTCTGTCTCTCCATTCACTTCCAAAGTGCAGCAAACCAGCTCCCAAAATTAGCATATAAACCAATGCCAACAAAGTGGATTATGTTAATATAAAAAAATAACAAGTCCCAGCACCCTTTTTTGTGGTAATTACAATTATTTGTGAAAGTACTATCAGGTTGTTTCTTCCTGGCACATGGTTACTATGCGAACATTTCCTGCTGATACTACCTGCCGGATCTACTCTCCAATTCAAACAGGAAAATAACAACAAAAGAGGCATTCAATTTCCTCAAAAAATGTCTACTGAGACTTAATTTTTAGATTGGAATAATCAATTTTGTTCACATTTGTTTATGTATATTCATCACATCCAGGTCACTATACAATCCAGTATTTTACCAAAGTTCAATTTCACTTTAGGGGCTTCCCATTGACAACTGGTGTGCTATTTATCAAGTAAACGTGTAATCAAACCAACTGCATTTCCATCATATCAGAGGTAGACAACACTGACTGGTTGATATCATGTTTTGTTTTTTTGTTTTTTTTAAAAAGGACAATATGATTTTCTATTGCAGTCTGACCACAGCACAGAGATATCTACCATGACATCATTTGCCTGCAGACAAAGCTCTGATCTGACTGGATATCAAGACGAGTTACTCATCAAGCTTACCAGTTCATTCTGACTGACTCATGCTGTCATTATCACACTACCAGGAATGCCCAGATCAACCTAATTCCACTGAATATTAGCAGGGAAAAACACAAATTAGGATGCTATTTCATCTATTTAAACAAACACAAATCATAATCAATGTAGCAAAAACAACCCAATCCTTATCATAACCAAGGAACTAGGTAAGTCAGCCAGTCTCCTTGAAAAGATTATTTTGGAAAATATGTGATGATTCACTTATGCCATTGTGAGAATAAAACGATGATATCATCATTTTACAAACAACCAAGATAAACAAAATGAATTAATCAAGTTAAAATCAATAACTTTGTCCTTAAAAGACAGGCACAAAATCAATCTGGTAAGGAGTGTCAGTGTCATCACTATTACCTTAAAGTGTGTAACTTACAGTGTACAGCTCTAAAAATTCATACTACATCGACACCAAAAGCATCATCAAGCGATGGCCTGTGGCCTCGTGTCTAGTTTGTGGTTCACGACAGAAAAACATGGTAGAAGCTCAAGCAGAAGTAGAAGCTCATGCATTTTTGTCCTCAAAGCAGAAATAACCTGCCTCATATCTAAAACAGCTGCCTATTATTGTTGCAGTGCACACTGAATGCATCGCAAAGTGTGTGATAGAGCTGAAACAATAAGTCGATCAATCAATACAAAACATTAATCAATTATAATTTAGTTCATTGATAAATCAGTTTTAGTCCTTTCTCACATGAAACCCCAAACATTTGCCATCAAATGAATCCCTTGATTTTCTCCATTCATACAAAATGAACACTTGGTTGTGTTTCTGTGGCTGCACATCAGACCAATTTAAAGACACTTTAGTATTAATATTTTATAGCTGAAACGACTAATCAGAGAAACAACTGACAGATTCAACAACAATGGCAATTATCATTAGTTGCAGCCCTTAAGTGTGACTTCGTGGATTACACAGCAGCATCTTATCGAGAAACTTGGAAGACAGCATTCATTCATCCTGAGCTGTGACCGTAGCCAGCTGACCTTACCACTTGTTTCATGAAGACACACATATATCTATGTCTTTATTGTATTGTTTATTTAACCATTTAACTGTGCAATATGGTATACCTGTAGGACTTGACAATAATTCAACAGTTATTTTTGTATTACTGGAATATTTTGTAGGATTAATGCACATATTTAGACATAATGAACTTTTTTCTCTTACAAATTTTGATTCCAAATTTTTTTGTATTTCTCAGAATTTCATTCTTCTCTTGAGAATCTGTGCAACTGCAACTGACCCTATCTATATATATAGGGGTGGGGGAAAAACAGAACAGCACAGTATCACAATATTTTGTGTGGTAATATTGTTTTGATACACAGACAGCAAGCATCAATATTGTTTTGCCAAGAATCAATGCAACATTTATGATAGGTTTTCATGACAGAATTGGTCATTCTGTAAGATTCTGCTGCAAAAAAAAAAAAAAATGACTGAAGTGAGACGAACAGAGGTAAAACTTTATCTTATTAAACAAAACAGATGCTGACAAAGTTTTCATTGGGAACATACATTGCAGTTGAAAAGGTAATAAATGCATGTTATCGCAATACTCAGCATATTGCAAATGTTTAAAATCACAACATTATGTAGCATGACTTAAATATCCTGATAGTATCATATCATGGGGGCTCTGGTGATTTACACACACACACACACACACATATACATCTGTGTGTGTGCGTGTCTGTATTTGTAACTATAGAAATATGTCAACACACACACACACACACACACACACACACATAGACATCTGCGTGTGTGCGTGTCTGTATTTGTAACTATAGAAATATGTCAACACACACACACACACACACACACACACACACACACACACACACACA
>OMLB01055539.1:0-14746 GCA_900302555.1 Myripristis jacobus
GTTGGAAACCATTTCAGGTGACTACCTCATGAAGCTCATCGAAAGAATGCCAAGTGTGCAAAGCAGTAATCAAAGCAAAGATAGAAAGATAGATAGATAGATAGATAGATCTTTATTGTCATTGCACAAACATATACGGTATAATAATGCAACGAAATTAGGGCTCAGTACTTTTGGTGCGGGGGAGAATAGAAAGCATCGTGCAACCTGCTAGCTGAATAGCCGAGTCCGGTATAGATGGCTGCAGCCATGTCTCTGATATCAGAAAAATGCAGCAGTCACGGAGACACTTGTTGGATGCGATGTGCAGGCGTAGTTTGTCGATTTTGTTAGTTATGGACCTGGCGTTGGAAAATGCTAGGAGGCAGCGGCTTAAAGGGTTGTCTTTTCAGCCATGCTAACGCACCAGCCCTGCAGCCTTGCTTTTGTTTTGTAGTAACTTCAATACAAGAAAATCACAATAAAATTATGTAAATTACATACAAGCTCACTCACATAACTAAATGCCCTTGTATAAGGAGGGAGTAATCTTAACGTTACTTTGTATTGTGTCAATCAACAAATGAAACGTTGAAAAATAAAGAAAAAACCCTTCACCTGGTTTAGCCCAGTGATGTCAGCCAATGACATTACTAATACCATAAGAACCAGGAAATGCTGGGCGACCCCTCCTTCTGAACAAAGGAACAGACAATTGATGTTTAAACCTGCAACTTAAATAAAGATAACTGAAACTAATGTATGGCTGTGTGTTTGCTTACTCCAATGCTTTGATGTGAACTATAACCAAAACACAAACAAATCCGGAATAATGAGTGAAGCAATGTTATACTAGCACTGTTAAATTACAGCAAACTGAACACAGTAGAAAATAATATAGTGCAATGAGTTAAGTTATGCCCTCTTATGCCCCGCCATCCCTTCATCCTGTCCTGTCAGCAGGTTTGACAATGTGGCGGGTCAGTGCAGGGGGCTTGGTGTCGGCCAGAGGAGCTTCAGTCAGAAGACTGTGGCGAGCTCTACCTCCGGACCTGCCTCATCTACAGGCAGTGCTTGAAAGACAGGTGGACCATGCCATCATCTTCATCAGCAGTACGTTGCCACCCCCCAAATCTGCTTAAAAATACATCAAACAGGGAAAATAATCATACAACACATAGAGAAAATATACATATACACATCACAGAGAAAATGTATATTTGCAGAAATTGCATAGCTTTGGGTGATATCAAAATGATAGATACATTTTTGAAAAATGTGATATTCTCTCACTTCCACCCAGTTGTTCTTTAGGACAGTAGTGGTGCTATCTTCCTCTCATTGTTACTGAGTGCTGGATACTGGCTGGATGCTCCAAATACTAACTGTTAGCCTCCTGCCACTGAGGGGGACTTCCCCCCAGCTAACAGTCTTATAAATAGCCAACTTAATTCACTGAAATAAACAAATAAAGTTAAAGAAACAAATTCTAAGTTTGAGTTTGAAGATGTGTAGCAGAATTTTTACAGCCAAAAATATCACCAAATGTTGACCATTTTCAATAAATAAATAAATAAATAAACAAAATTAACATTCCAATCGAAGAACCAACCAAAACTTTTGGCTGCTTTTGGCTGTAATCATTTTAAATTCTGAGATTTTTTTTTTTTTTTTTTACGTTATGTTGTTGTGTGATAGATTTTGTGGTTCACGAGGCATTTGTTCCTCTGAATAAAAAACTGCACAATGTTGCAGTTAAGGTGCAGTAGCAGAGGAAAAAACACAGTCCAGGAGTATTTATGAAAGTGAAATGTCTTTTGAAAACCAATTAATGCTAATTTTTTTTTCCATCAAGTTATGCTTATTGAAAGGTGTTAGTCAAATGTATCTTAACCTTTTCTGGCACTGTTCCACAAGTGGCTCTGCTTCCTGAAAGGTTATTCATACCCCAAAATGCAGCATTGTATCCACTTCAGCCCCTTATTTGTGGGGCTGCATACGTTAAAAAAAAATTAGATTGCAATTATTTTTACAGATTTTGTGATTGCAATGGCATTTGTGATTTTAGTGGTAGTGATTATTTTTGAATGACTAACTTTCATTTTCAACTGAAAAAGAATAGTGATAATGTGATTTTTGCTGAGGTCTGCACCATTGTGTTTTGTTTTGCTTGGTTGTTTGTATTCATATTTTGATAAATGTTAGGTGAATCCTCCAACAAACTAAGCAGTGTGGCTCCTATCCTACTGTAGGTTCACAGTTTTGGCTGTTCCGGGACCTTACCCTCCAGGAAAGCTACCCCAGACCCCTCTCTGAGCTCAGGATGGGGCAGAGCTTGGTGGGAGCAGGTGATGAGGAGGCAGCTAGTAGGTGGAGCCTGGTCTGGGACCCGGAGGAGGGCCCCGTGTGGGGTGAGATGGGAGACACTGAGGAGGAGCGACAGGTCAACATGTGGACCAAGCTGCTAAAAGAAGGAGTTAATGGAATCACCACAGACACAGATGGTGAGGAAGTGTAGTGGTGTGTGCTCTGTGTGGACATGTTGTTTGGGTGTTTGAGTATGTGTGTGTGTGTGTTCATGTTCATTCAATTCTATCCCTATGAGAACTAAATGTTCTGTCAATTCTTTGGACCTGTACCCAGTCAGCGTAGCTGTGTCAGGATTTCTGAAGACGTCTCAATACATAAAACCTGCATGTCTTGAGACACTTTAGGACATTACTGGAATTCAAGACATCTGAGAATATCCAAAGATGTAACAGCTATGCAGCACTAGATAAAGTATAGGTAAAATTTGAGTGCATAAACTTCAGGTTTGTGCTTGACCTTTCCCTAAGCAAACAGTCATGTTTTATATTTCTGATATAATTTTCTTCACCTAGGGTGGGTGTTTCAACTAAAAATCCAAATTTCAGAATCAAGGAATTTTGATTATTTATTGTGGAATCTTTAGTACCCTCACGTGATTTGCAAAGTGGTTTGCTGTAATGCAAAATTTGGGTAAGCTATAGCAAAAAGGCCAAATATTCAAAATCCCTGGTATCATCATTTAAGGCACACCTTAAAACCTTTATAAGACATGTACATGACATGTGCAACGTGTGTTTGGTGTTAAAATTTGAAAAAGAATTAGGTATAGATCATAGTAAATGAATAAATATGGTCAGTGGAAGGTCCTCATAAGTAAATGCAATTCATTCATGTGTGTGTGTGGTTACTTAAACCTTGACCCTCCTTCCCTCCCTCTTCTCCAGGCTCCATCTATCTTTTCAAAGGGGATTCCTATTGGAAGTTTGCCTCTCCTGGCTCATACCCTGAAAATGGATATCCTCGATCCTCAGCCATCGATTGGCTGGACTGCCCTGTGGCCTCCTCATCCTCACCTGCTGTGGACAACCTCTCCCTGTCTATGTCTCCAGCCACAGGAAGGCAGGAGCTCCAAGAGAGATGGAGGGAGGAGAGAGAAAGCGAGGAAGTGGGAGGAACGAGGAAGGGCCATGTGAGGGAAACACATGGAAGCAGGGAGAACAAGGGGCCACACATCTGGTCACATTGCACCTGCCACAGTGGGGCAGCAGACAGCAGAAAAAGATCCTTTACTGCTGCCTTGGTGCTTGCTTCATGGATACTGATGGCTATTTAAAAGCTGCAAGGCCAGATTTTTGTGTAAATATCCACCTGTAATCAGTGTAAATGAGGAAGTGGGGCTATAACAGAGAGGATCATCCCATTCACACTTACTGTGGTGTGCAGAGTCATGCTCTTTGTCCAAATTCCATTTTTAGATGAGATACAGTTACTGATGGGAAATCTTCCCTTCAATTGGCCAGTTGAAATCAGAAGAGTAAACTCCACTGAGCACTCCCTCCAGATTAAGCTGGTCTGACCAATGACAGATGAATGTGTTCACCACTTCCATGCCGCGACATACCAAGAAGGTTATGGCCACTTAAAAGTTCCTCTTGCTGCCATTTGGGATCATTAGCATTCAAAGTTGCCTCTTGCAGCTTTAGAGGCCTATTTACCCATTTTAAAAAAAACTTCCTTCACTTCAGCAGTGGTGCTATCTTCTTCTCATAAGACACTTGTGGACTAAACTACAACTACAACTACATACCTTCAAGGTGCATTTGCACTGCCAGTGGGAACTGCATTATGGCACTGAAGTGACATAAGTCACCAGTTAATATACCATATATATTTTTTGCTTTAACAAGTCAAAACTGTTTTGTTTTGTTTTGGGTTTTTTTGCACTGTTTTTGTACGCTGTCTTTTGTTTTGTGCTTTTTCCATTGTGTAAACAGAAGGCTAACCAAGATGTTGTTTACACAGATTGTTAAAAATGGAGCTTTCTGCTGCTGCATTGGCTTGTTAGCGTACACTTGCATCACTCAAGGTTCCTCTTGTGTGTGTAGAGTACCTACCCTGAAGTAGGAGCTAAAAAAGTTCCTCAAGACTGTATTCTGCAGACTGTGACGAATCCCAGTTCCTGAGGTGCAGACACAATAAAAAGGGGCCAGTTCTTACAACTGTTCTGAAGTATGAAAAAGCTCCAAAGGCTAATCATGATAGCAATAATTTCTTGGGTGTCAGTCAGTGACATCATTTTACTTGGGTTTCCTCTGTATATTTTTGGTATCTCACTATCTAGTTCTTCTTCTGTTTAATGCAGAAACATAAAACAAATCACACTCTGTGGTTGAGCCACTGTTGTAGAAGTTAAAAATGAGAGCAGTAAAATGGACATTTATTTATTTGAAAATTACATTAAGTAATATTACAAAACAACCAATGGCACTGTGGATCCTCTATCCACCATGCATTTACAGCCAACCTGGTTACTTATTACCTGGTTTCAATGTTTGACTCAAGAATAAGCCCTTTTGCCTTCCACTTCAAAAGCATCTCTGAAACTTAACTGCCGATCCACAGTCTTGCCTGGCACAGAAAAATGTCCAGAGATGATTCTGCTCTCTGACAGTCTGTGATGTGACTGCTTCAAGGTGCTCTTCATCTGAGGAATGACAGCTCCTACTCATATGAAGAAGTGCATGACCAGCATGTGTTATCTTCACAGGACTGTGTAATGTGTGAGCCACTTGCTTGTCAGTAACTACTGTTTTGTGCATCAAATGCTTCTCTCTGCCAGGAACAAATTTCAGCATAAATGAGGCGTCCCAGAAATTATCTGAGCTATGACTTACTATGCATTACTTTGCAACAGTTTCAAGGTTATTTCTTTTTTTTTCTTTCTTTCTTTTTTTTGGGGCATTTCTTAGAGACAGGAAAGGCAGGGGACAGAGAGGCGATGACATGCATTAAAAGGCCTGGGCTCAGATTTGAACCCAGGACACTGCAATAAGGCTTTTGCCTTGATATGTTGTACACGCCCTACCAATTACCACTGGTGTACCCAAGTTTATCTCATTGAAATAGCACTTTAAAAACAAGTCTTTTTGCAAGCACCACAAAAACAGAAAACAGGACATAAAGACAAATACAAAGGGACATAGATGTAGTCACAATAATGTACATGCAAAGGTGAATTGTAAAAGAAAATGAATGAATTTAAAGGCTGATGGAAGTACATAATTATGTTCAGGTGGAGGTGGTGCGATGTGGGGGTTCAAAGACAAGGATCTCAGTAATATTCTGCGAAAACAATTCTGAGAATTTCTGAGATTAAAGTCGTTAATGTACAAGATTATGAAGTCACAAATTTATGGGAAACAACAGTTAGAATTAGTTTTTCTTCTACATTAGTTCCTCATTACTAAATCCAATTGCAAAGTAGAATTGTTTCCTTGGAAATTTGTGACTTTAGAATCTCAAAATTTACATTTTTTTCTCGTAAGTTTGTGTTTTTTCTCCTAAATTTATAACTTTAATTTGAATTTTTGTCTCTGAATATTAATATAGATGTTTGTAAACCTCCTATATGTTGTCTTGACAGATTGAACCTACATGCTGAGGAAAAAGATTTCCTCCAGCCTTTGGTTTCCATTCATTCCACTACGATATGAAAATGAACATTGACTTCAGCCTTTCTCCACTCCAGTATTCCATCATGTAATAAAGTCCTCCACATTAGTTTTCCTAAAAGCAGCAGCAGTGTTGTGTTTTAATGACCTGAAACTGGGTGAAATCTCGGGCCGGAAAATCGTCCCTGGGGACATTTGCTTTCCACAGCTGAGTATCAGTTCTGTGGTTTATAAATGCTGCCTTTGTTAGACGCAGATGCAGAGCATTGTAAGGTGGGTGTATCAAACAAAAATTCACATTTGAAAAGTGAGAGATTTTGATTATATGTCGTGGAATTTTTTGTTCCCCACATGGTTTGTTGCCATGTAAAATGGTAAATTGTAGTAAACAGGAAAATTCTAAATTTCTGGGAGGGTCCTTTTAAGGAATATTAAAGGGGACACATATGTTTCATAATAATTTGCTTCAAAGTGATAAATGTGGTGGTATTTGCTAAGAGAGCCTTCAAATTTGACCTAACCCCTCCTTCCCAAGTGCTTCACTGGGAGAATTATTTTCCAAACTGACTGAGTGGATCTGGGCAAAAACTGTCTGGAAGAGAGGGGGCTGGGAACAACTTTGATAATGAATTCCAAACAAGCATGTGTTGTTGGGCATCATTAAAATCATTTTGAGTTGCTGCTTAAAATCATGTTGTTTGCTGGGCCATGCACACTTGATTCATTTTGGAAAAGAGGCATCTCAGTGAAGCGCTTGTTCTTGTGACAGGGAAGGAGCTGACAGGTCATGTAAATGCCATAAATTCTCACTTCCAAACAGTGGTTGAGCGTGGTTACCCTGTCATACTCATAAGAAGACCACTATCAAGACAGGTTGCTGCCAAGCTTGCTTATCTGAACTCTGGTTTTCAATGAGGATCACTGACGCCACATTCATTTCAGTAGTGTGGGTCCAAAAAGTGTCTGTGTGTGTGCGCGCGTGCGTGCGTGTGCGTGTGCGTGTATGTGTGTTTATAGGAGCAGGGTGAAGTGGCAGCCTGGTGCACACCAGAGAAAATGCAGTAAGATAGTTATGTATATTTTATTTCTATGGCACTTTTCAAAATCGTCACACACAAAGAGTGACGAGAGGAAGCTAAAGAGAGTGAAAGAAAATAGAAACCAGGAAAAAATAAGACAAAAACAAACAAGACAAAAAAGCATAGATACATGGAAAACAAAAAATATAATTATTAGTGGAAAATATTTTTTAAGTCCCTCTCCTTTTTAAATATACATCAGGATGCAGCATGATGAAGGCTGTGTGTGTGTGTGTGTGTGTGTGTGTGTGCTCATTCACATGAGAACAAACCACACAGTAACTGGCCATAACACAAACACAAAGTATGTCCCATTTGAGCATGATAAGAGTGGGTCCCTCTTCACACACAATATAATTCAAAGAGGCATCAAATAAAAATTCCTAGATAAGCAAACAGCCAACGAACTTGTCAAGGCAAACACAAGACGAACACAACACTTGCCTTCGGTCCTGAACACGTCATATCACCTCTCCATTTTACCATCACGTGCTGATTTCAGTAGACGTTCAATAGACAAAACAGCGAGGGAGACAGCAATAAAGCAGAGAGGCTGCTAGCTTTCAAAAACTTGTGTGAGCCAAAAATAAACTAGATTTACTGTGGGGGCCCAATTAAGGGGTTTCCATACAGTCGACAACAATACAATGCTTTTTATTGTAACCGTTATAATATCAGGGCATTTGCAGGTGCTAAAGTGATTTGTGACTTAAAAAGAAGGACGGCAGTGTGGGGTTTTCCCTCGGATCCCCTACTTGAGGAACACTTCATACGAACTTCACAAGAATCAGGGAGACTCGAGTCATTGAGCACAAGACCTGAATCAAAGGCAGACCTCTCACAGTGATCAGTAGTGATAACTGAAAATTCACCCTCAAGGGGAAATCAAAACTACACCAGATTCCCTATCATTTACCAGGGACTTTAAATGTTTGATCTGTTTACTATGCCTTGAGCTTCAAATTTGAACTTTTGGTTGAAACATTCATCTTATAATAAACACAATTATATGACCAGTGCCTTAGGTCTTATCAAATTACAAACACTATATTTGCAGTGGTAGGCTATGTTAATGTTGACATTTTGCAGCTGTATGAATTACCAGCCTATTAGTTGATTAATAGTTACATAAAGCAAACATGGAACAATTTTGTGCAATATATATATATTTTTGTTCTGCAAACAATACATCACCATAGAAACCCTGCTGTCCAGCCATTCCGTTGTGCAGTTTTTTATATGCTGTATCCAACCTCTGTTTTCCCTGAAAAAAAAAAAAAAAAAAAGTAGTTAGGATTAGAGTTTTTCTTGTCATATTCCATCATCCTGAGACACTGACTCTAGTGTAGCATTTGGTCACGCTACACTGTTACTTGGTAGCTCCATGCCTGATTATTCCTAATTAGCATAACGGAGAACTGGAGCCTATCCCAGCATGCAGAGGGTGGAAGGCAGTGAACTACACTAGTGAGGTTGTCCAGTTCATCACAGGGCATAATGCATTGTTCACTGCGATAGTTAACATTATAATTAAATACTATAAACCTATTGAGTAATGTTAACCCTCCTGATGCCTTCAAATTTATTAACCTTTTTTATCAGTTAAAAACTGTTACTCAAGTGTATGTGTCAGGTACTTTATGTGTCTTGTTGACAACCACAAAATAAAACACCCTTTATATAAGACATGATCTCCCCCACTCCACCCCCATACATCCAACTACAACAACAGCTTCTTGTGGGATTCATGTTTTTCCCTGCCAGTATTACAGTAATTATTAGTGGTTCTCACACTATCATAGGTGTGGTTCTGTTACTACAGGTGTGACTAATGTTACAATGGGTAGGATTATGTTACTACAGGTGTGGTTCTGTTAGTTTAGGGCACTAAAGCAGATGGATTTTTTTTTTTTTTTTTTAAGATTAGAAATGTTATGTTCTAGTTGCTCAGTGTCCAAAACAACTAAAGCAAATGTGTGTAAAATGTTGATATTTCGTATATGTATTATGCAGCTCAAACAGTCTGGAGGTCAAACTGACCCCAAAGAAACACTGAGGGATACAAAATGTGTCCAGGACATTGAAACACATCATCAAATTTCCTGTTTACTCATTTGTCCCTATTAATTTAGGAGAGAATATGAAATATGGAACCAAACCAAAATGTTAATCATGTATTTAGAGATGTTAAACATTGAATGGGGCCAAACTGACCCCAAAGATAATAGCAGGGTTAATCTACAAGTGGTCAAGGCTATGAAGTTTTTAGAGTGTAGCAAACAAATTCTTTTAAAGGGATAGTTCACATTTTTGGCCCTGAAGTTGTATGAAGTCCTCCCCAGCAATGTAGTGTATGACAAGGGATTTTTTTTATCTGGGCAAAGTTCTGGACTCCTCAAGTATTGAAATAGGTACTTCAAGCTAGTTTGCTGGGGTCAAAAAATAAAAAGTTTTGCTTCTCAATACAATATGCATTCAAAATAGTAATACATTTCTGTCACAAAACCAACTCCGGGAAAAAACTCACAATCATCCTGCGCCATTTTCGCTCCATCAGTATCAGTAGATTGGAGTAGTTCAGGCCCGTACTGATGTAGAGGTTTTTTTCTGACACAAGAGAGAGGCACTTGCAAGGCCCTGCGGAGTCTCAAAAAAAAAACATGCTGTTTGTGATGAGACTGTATGGATATACAGTCTCATCACAAACAGCATGTTTTTTTTTTTGTTTTTCTTTTACGTGTGGGTTTGGTGTCTATGACAACAATATCTGGACATCTCTCATCCACTCTCAAAGCAGTCATATAAAAAACCTCAGGGCGCTGCGACATAACACACATGTTTGACCTACAATTCTGACAACAGAAATTCTTGACTATCTTTTCCGTTGGTCATCCTTACTAGCCTATAACAATTACACTTTCACATTGAAGCAGACAGTAATAATGGCTATCATATAACCTTATATTATGTAAGGAGCTTCACTGGTCTGATGATCCTGTGTGATAAGCTGATCATACCAGCCAACTCTTCATAGCCACTTCAACCAAACTGAAACGTTGGTTACCTTCTAACTATGTTCAACTTTGACCCACTTTTGGCGTTTAATTTCGTGCAATATCACACATGATACAGAATACAGACAACGGACAAAAAAAAATGACAAGACAACCTGTGGCCCGCTGGCTGGCAAGGTGTCTTTCAAGAAGCTGCCTGATGCATCTTTGGATAGAAACATGGTCACACAGACAAACTGCAACATTGAAAGGACGTTTAATATGGCCGTAACAACGACCAGATGTACTATATCTCAGACATGATCCAGACATCTCAGATGCTGCTGATGATTATTAAAACTAGGGCTGTAAGACAATAATCAAAAAAAAAAAAAAAAAAGTTATCTTAATCACATGGTAATTTGTGGATTAGTTGTGATTAATCAACTATGGTCATATTAAACACATCAGATAACATCTGCTGTTGAAATATATTTTGTCATTATTAATTGATGACCTAATTTATTCTTATTTCAGATGTTGTGTGTTCTCATTAAGAAAGATTGTTGTGTTAAACGGCATTTTGTTATGCACTGATTTGTACTTGTTGTACTCTTGGCAGGTGGGAGCGTACACTGGGGGGCTCATGACAAAATTTGCTTAGAGCCCAAATTTGGCCAGGGGCAGATCTGCATGGAAACTGCATCACTCAGTTTTTTTTTGTTGTGTTTACAGATTCAACCCTCACAAACTCCACAGCTACACTGCAAGTGGTAAATTGCCAGTAAGACTATTGGAAACATTAACACATATTAACACATATGTCTGTTAGACATATGTTTGTCATTTAGATACAGATAGAAATGCAGATAGACGCTGGATACATTTTTGCATGAAATATGGGAGTACCCCTTAATTCAACCATTTTGGAGGGACGACCTCCAGGAAGTCTCTTCCAGACTCTCTGTGACTGTATCTTCTAGGGATAGATCAATGATTGGAATGATTCAGGGTGTGAATAAAGCACAGTTCAAACTGGCCTTAGTTGTTTCATAGCAGCCTGGCTAATTTTACACAACGGGAAGAACTTCATCCAGTGTGGAGGGAATGGCTGAAACTGATGAGTGAGACTCTTTTGAAACCTGGTTATGAGTGAACAATCTCCAAAGGGAATTTAATTTAACCTGGAATCACTTTCTGACATATATAAAATGGGTGAAATCTTATTTACAGTTATAGCACAAAGAAAGATATTTTCTGACTTATTGTGCTGCTTTGTCTGAATATCTGGTTAGTGTTAGTTGCCTGTTTTTCTTCTCATGTTTCTATAATTTATGTTCTATACAAGTGTAGTTATTAATAATGTTTAATGTCTTCTAGATGTAAAAATAATGAAATCTTGAATCACAAAAAAAAGAAAACAAAACAACTTAAAAAAAAAAAAAAATTGCTTAATGCCTTTCAGTTTTGTTCGGCAGATTTACTGCCTGACTCAAAATTCATTAAAATATAATTAAAATATAACTTCTTTAGCACATTTCAGCTATTATAATTATTGCTGCTGTTAAAAAGAAGGTTTTTTTTGCCTCCCAATGTTGGCCCTCATGGGTTGAAAAAGTGACTTCATGGGAAACATTCATTGAAAAGTCACTTTATAGGTTCAAAAATTCCTGTTTGTCAATCTGAAAACAGACAGATATGTCTCAATTCTGAAAGGCTGACTCATTAGGAGATACAAGGATTTCGTGTGAGATGCAACAATATGATGCCTGAGATAGGGAGCGAGAGGTGGTTGGCTTGTCTTATCTCTCCGCTATGACGAATGGGTATTGTAGCGACGCAGCAGCACACAGTCCTCCATTACAGTTTCCATGCACTAAAGGGAAAACCTTGATCGTGTATATCATCAATTTTTGTCCTGCTTTACCTCAGAGTGATTTTTTTTCTTTTCTTCAAAAACATTTACTGAATCTTCAAGATCACATCATGTTTTTGTCACTTTTCTTTGTTCTCCTTTACCATCAAAATCTGTGTGTGTACGTTCAAACATGTAAATGCAAACAGTTTACTTATTTATTAGTTCATGGCTTTTATTTGTTAGGTTATTTATTTTCAAATTTGCTTTTTATTTTATTAAATTTTAGTATATTTTTCATTATTGTTATGATTTTTATAAATGATAAAAATTGGAAATGTTACACTAAACTAATAATTCTTGTGTGTCTTGTGTGAAGCTTAATAAATGAATAAAATGTTAATACTAGCTCTGATTATTTCTTGCACTATTTCAGTTAACTGAATATATATACACACACATATCAGAGATAGATAGATAGATAGATAGATAGATAGATAGATAGATAGATAGATAGATAGATAGATAGATAGATAGATAGATAGATAGATAGATAGATAGATAGATAGATAGATAGATAGATAGATGTCATGGCTGGTGGTAGGTTAGCACCCAAATGCAGGAGCCAGGAGGCACGGAGATCAGCAACAAAAATATATTTAATAAACTCACCGGAAACACAAGGCAGGAATGACAGAACATAACATAATACACCACAATAAAGCACAATGAACAGAACTCAAAACAGGACTTAAATACACAAGAACTAAAGATCAAACAAGAAACACCTGGGGAAGGGGCTGGAGCACAAGACAGGAGAACACAGAGGATAGGCTGAGGGAAACACTGGGAGGGATCAGAACAGTCAGGGATAATTGACAGACACAGGACAGGTGTGACACTGGGAGGAGCAAACAAGACACAGGTGAAATCACTGAACAGAACTAGGCAAATGAAACACAGGGAACAGATACAAGACCAAACAAAACACAAGAAACACAAAACCATGACAATATGTAAAGAACATATAACTGTTTATGTTCTCGTACTCATTTTTTCTTTTCTTCTCTTTTATTACTTTATATTATTGTTGTTAATTTAACAAACTGTTCCATCATAGATAAAGTAATCACATGCACATGCACAGTAATCACATGCACATGCACAGTAATCACATGCACATGCACATCACAGATTAATCTGATTAATCCGGTTTATGTTTTTTTTATTTATTTTTTTACACGTAAGGCATGCTATCACCTGGGAGGACGATCCAGTAATAGCAGTAATACCCCCACCAAACCCAGTATACAAGATAATGCAAATACAGTGTATTCAGAAAGTATTAAGACCCCTTCACTTTTTTCACTTTACTTATGTTGCAGTCTGATGCTACAATCGTTTAAAATCATTTTTTTCTCTCATTAATCTACACTCAATACCCCATAATGACAAAGTGAAAAGAGAATTGTAGAAATTTGTGTAAATTTATTAAAAAGAAAAAACTGAAATATCACATTGACATACACTATCAGTCAAAAGTTTGGACACACCCTCTCATTTCATGTTTGTTCTTTATTTTCATGACTGTTTACATTGTAGATTCTCACTGAAGGCATCAAAACTATGAATGAACACACCCACCCTTTGCTTTGATTACTGCTTTGCACACTCTTGGCATTCTCTCGATGAGCTTCATGAGGTAGTCACCTCAAATGGTTTCCAACAGTCTTGAAGGAGTTCCCAGAGATGCTGAGCACTTATTGGCCCTGTTGCCTTCACTCTGCGGTCCATCTCATCCCAAACCATCTCAAATGGGTTTAGGTCAGGTGACTGTGGAGGCCAGGTCATCTGGCGCAGCACTCCATCACTCTCTTTCTTGGTCAAATAGCCCTTACACAGCCAGGAGGTGTGTAAGGGCCATGGGGCTGCAGGATGCTGCATGGTAGCCATGCTGGTTCAGTGTGCCTTCAATTTTGAATAAATCCCCAACAGTGTCACCAGCAAAGCACCCCCACACCATCACACCTCCTTCTCCATGCCTCACGATGGGACCCATGCATGTAGAGACCTTCCATTCACCTTTTCTGCATCACACAAAGACACGACGGGTGGAACCAAAGATCTTAAATTTGGACTCATCAGACCAAAGCACAGATTTCCACTTTGATTGGGCCAAGAAACACAAGGAATCTCCATTCTTTGTGTTTCTTGGCCCAAACAAATCTCCTCTGCTTGTTGCTTTTCCTTAGTAGTGGTTTCTAAGCAGCTATTTGACCACAAAGGCCTGAGGTCTCCTCTGCACAGTTAATGTAGAGATCTGTCTGCTACTAGAACTCTGTGTGGCATTTATCTGGGCTCTAATCTGAGGTGCTGTTAAGTTGCCATTTCTGAGGCTGGGTACTCAGATGAACTTATCCTTAGCAGCAGAGGTGACTCTTGGTCTTCATTTCCTGGGGTGGACCTCATGTGAGCCAGTTTCGTCATAGCACTTGATGGTTTTTGCAACTACACTTGGGGACACATTCAAAGTTTTTGCAATTTTCCGGACTGACTGACCTTCAGTTCTTAAAGTAATGATGGACTGTCGTTTCTCTTTACTTAGCTGATTGGTTCTTGCCATAATATGAATTCTAACAGTTGTCAAAAATGGCTGTTATAGCTGTGTACCAACCTGACTTCTTCACAACACAACTGATGGTCCCAACCGCATTAGGAAGGCAAGAAATTCCACAAATGAACCCTGACAAGGCACACCTGTGAAGTGAAAACCATTTCAAGTGACTACATCATGAAGCTCAACGAGAGAAGGCCAAGGGTTTGCAGCGATGTCAACAAAGCAAAGGGTGGCTACTCTGA